>BQNB010086125.1:9245-28283 GCA_026074375.1 Tanacetum coccineum | reverse complement strand
ATCTTGTTCCTTTGTGGTCTTTAGTGAAGTGTAGGCACAGATACGTCGTATCTTCCTTGATGGATACGGCGTATTAGATGTCAGAACAGTAATCTTCAAATGTCTTCGTTTAAGCTACATAATGCGTGCCTTTTTGCTAATCTTCACCAAGTACTCCATAATTATAGCATTTCTCAAATACAAACGATTAAGTAACAATTTTTTGCAATAATTAAACTAAATGGGTTATTTACATAGGATAAATGATGCTATAAAAGTAACGTTATTTGATGTCATCAGAAACAAACATTATAACGATAGTAAATTCATGTCTAGGCCAGCATCTGAAGTGCTTAGCTGCTCATAACAACAACAAAACAAGAATTAAGAAAGGTAATTATGGATTGAAAACTCATAATTCTTACAAAAGTGGATTATGAACAATTAAATACAAAAGTAAGATAAGTGTGATCTCCCTTGTACTTCTAATGGAATTCTTTGAGCTATTGAGGCCTTGATCGCCCCTTGGAACTGCTGTAGAATGGTTGATGTCGAAGTGTCTGAATGAGGCCTCTATTTATAGGTTTCGAATATTTTACGGCATAACCATATAAGGTGTTACGCCGTAAAGTATTGACGCGTCCTTTCCATATTACAAGCTTAAATATGTTACGGCATAATCAACTAGGCACGTTACGCTGTATTGCTGACTCGAATGAGTCATCCTTTCATAATAACATTGTTACAGCGTAAACCTTGCGTATGGTTACCCCGTAATGTTGTAGGCTGACGTGTCTTGCTTGAATTATGTTACGGCGTAACACTATTGCAAGGGTTACGCCGTAACGTCTCGTAAGAATCCGTATAATCTTTATTTTTTCGTCCATTTCCCGTGTTTCTTGTCACATACTTGTATTTTACCTGAAAACAACAAAATAACCGTAAATATATCGAATTCAAGTATTTATAAGACAATTGCAAGTATTTTCGTGGGGAAATTGACACTAAAAAGTATCAAATATCTGATGTTATCAAATATCCCTTCACTTGACTTCTGCTTGCCCTCAAGTAGACCTGTTAGAATAGTCAATAAAAAGTTTTCTATGATTTAACTCAAAGAAATGAATCTATAAAAGACTTATGCTAGAAGTATCAAAGCCGAACACCTCATGAAAAAGGGATCAAATTTCACTCAACTCTCAACTAGTCTAAGTGTTCATTTTTAGGGTGATCGCTCAACTGCACAGTCATAGCATGTATTCTATCATAAGCTTGGGAAGTACACAAATCTGCACCAGTTAGAGTTAGGGTCTAAACAATTCTTAAAGGCAACATGGGTGATATAACACAGGTTTATTGGGTGATATAAAGGGTTAGGATAGACATGAGATACATATTTAATTGGTGTTAAGACAGAAACACAAAACAAATAGTCCTATATAATCTAAGGTATCCATAACCAGCTACTGTCCATCCATAGTCCAAGTCTTCGAGTCCAAAAATCTGATCATATCATCAATATGGGTTAGCTAATGATGAAATCTTTTGAAGCATGCTAACCTATTCTTCACTAGGTGGCTTATAGTTGCACCATCTTTATACTTCAGATGGCTTATAGTTGCACCATCCCCAAAATCACTAGGTAACTTATAATTGCACCACCTTTTTACTTAGTTGGATTATTAACACGTAACCAACATAAAAAGTTATATCACTCGGTGATTTATAGTTGCACTACCTTTTCTCTTTCTTTTTTTACAATACTCTTGTATATAACATATCACATATCCCCCCACTTGAGATAAACAATATCAAAAGTGATGATACCGGGGGGGTCTTCCATGATCAAAATGATGTATCATTAAAGTACGTGCCAATCTTCAAACCATTTTCCTGAACCATGGACTTAGGTAGCCAAAAATTTCAACATAAGGATAAATATAGACTACAGGGTTGGCTAAGGCGAAATGGTGTAACGAAACATATAATAATGGGTGAAAACATAGATTGGCTTAACAAGGATGATCTAGGGGTATTTTGCACTAATGATGAGTGCAACAAAAGGGTTTTAACCCGGGAGGTCGACAAGTTAGTGTAACAATTCGATAAACACACACATAATGGCTATTTTGGTGAATTCCTAAATGTTGCCTTCTCGAACCATCTATTCCTGCTAATCAATTAGGTCTCGAAATGATGTATAGGCCAAGTTCTAAAGTCTACAATACTACCGGCACACTTAATATTTTGGTGGATTTTTGTATAATGAGATGAAAATGAAACATCAGGCTTAAACCTCACCAAGTAATAATAAAGGGTGATGTGCATTCGGCAAAGATTAAATTCTAGTTTAATAAGAAAAACATGTCAAAAAAAATAAAATTGGCACCATTTTTCAAAGAAAACTAGGAAATCGAAGGCAAGAATAGGTCAAGTGATAATTCTACTCCCATCCCCCCACTTGTTTTGTACAATGTCCCTATTGTACATTAAGGAAATGAAATAAACAGGAAGAGTAGAATTAGAACAAGAAACTCCTTAAGATTTTCTTCTGAACATATGAAATGTAATAAGCCGATGAAAAAATTAAAAAACTCTCCATCTTAAGCAAGCTCATTTTCCCTTGTGATCACTAAAACAAACTAACAACATAAAATCGTTCAATGATATATATACAAGAAATACAAACCTAACTCACTTTCGTAGGAATCACGGTTGCATTTAGCATATGCAACAAGCCTTTTAAACCACTCGATGGCCCAAGTGGATGAGTGAAGTCTCGTGAGGGTTTTCAAAGAACATACCCACAAAGTTCATTTAGATATACAAGGTTTAGAAACGCGTTAATACTTAATTTTAAAGTTTTTCAGAAAGAGGTTACGGCGTAACCCCGGTGGTTACGCCGTAATCATGTGGTATAAAAAAATTAGTTTATAAGTTTACGGCGTAACCATAAAAAGGTTTACATTGTAATTGAAAAGGTTACGGCATAACTGTGTATGTTACACCGTAACTGCTGCTAAATCGGCAAAGCTACCACAAAATTACAAGTCAAGTCGGTCTCGAAAACTAGCTGCTGGAACCTGCAAAATAAAGCAAAACATGCAAACCGACTAATATGCGGAAAATGAAATTTATTGATAAAAAGACGGGTTGTCTCCCGACATGCACTTTTGTTTATTAACGAGTCTTTAAGTTATACTCATGCCCACTCCACGTTTCGTCGTATGGCTCTTTCTTATTGTCATTCTCGAAGATTTCATCCATAATTCCAGCTCTTGTGGTGGCAATATTTCCCCTAGTCCTAGATAGTTCTTCCACTTCCAAAACTTTTATTTTTGTATAAACCTCTCCTGGACCAACGCTATATTTAGTAACTTTGACCTTTTCAATTAAAATTTGGGGTGGTTTGATGTAGGGCATTCCCAGCAATCTGCACTTCCTTTCCTTGTATTCTTCGTTGTTTGAATCAATAAATCCGTCATATAATGTTGGTTCCAAGTAATCAATAATTCCTTCTAAATCGTTGCCATCTTCATGTGTTCCCTTGAACCATTCATCATGCAACTTGTTTATTTGGTTCCAAGAATTTCATTTTCCTTACTTTCCCCGCATCCATCAGGATCTTTAAAGTCTTCGTTGTCATCATATTTGTTCCTAAATCTTTTTCTCCAATGATCTCTAAGAATTTTGTCCCTAGCAATCTCACTAACCTCTTCAAACTGAATTCGTAACTAATCATTCAAACTTAAATCCTCCCATTCAACATCTATTCGTTTATCATCGTTTTTACTTTCCCAATAACATTTAATTTCCATTATGGCATAAGCTACCCCCGTCACACTTTTCCTCAAAGGGGCTACAAGAGGCCCATATTTCTTGAACTCCTCCTTTTGTGTGAGACATAGGGATACACCAATATAATTTTTTCTTGGTAGAGGTTAAGTTTGACCTAAGTCCCCTATTTGCTTCTTAGGCGATCAAGCTACACCTGTAAACAATTTCCTCATACGATTCTTGAATCTCTTTATCATAAGTGAACACATCAGGATCAATAGATAAAAGATGGTTAATTTTGCATGTGTCAGTATTATATGTGAATAAATTAGTTTTCATTAATTCATCTTCTCCTGTGTTTATCTCGGTTTTGATCATTCGAATAGATTCATGTATGTTGTTGGAAAAATTACTTCTCATTTTAAAAATAACCTTTTCATTCCCAACCTCTAAAGAAATGGTCTTTCTAAATATGTCTACTTTAGCATGGGCAGTGCCGAGAATAGGTCTTCCTAAAATGACGGGCATCCTAAAGTCCTCAATTGTCAAGTATGACGAAATCAATTGGGAGAATAAATTTCTCAATTTTTTTGAGCAGATTTTTGACAATCCCTTTTGGGATGCATTTTATCTGTCATTTCTATAACCATATTAATTGTTTTGAGCTTTCCTATTCCTAAGCGTTTAAACATGGAAAAAGGCATAATGCTAATGCTAGCTCCTAGGTCAGCCAAAGCATTGTTAAAATCTAACCTTTCGATAGAGCAAGGAAGAATAAAACTTTATGGATCCTTTTCTTTTGGAGGTAGTTGATTTTGTAGAAGAGCTGAGCATCTAGGATTCATCCTAACTTCATCATTTTCCTTAGTTAATTGCATATTGGCCACTAGGTCTTTCATGTATTTAGGATAATTATTCGTTTGCCTGATTTCCTTGAGGAGGGGCCGATTTACCTTGATTTTCTTTAAGCTCTCCATGGTCTTATGAACTAAGGCTTCCTCGGCATGTTGTTTTAATCGATTAGGAAAAGGAATTGGTGGTACGTAAGGTTCGACATAGTGGTTTACCGTTTGTTCTGGTAGGTTTGATTTAAATTCAGGAATAACCTTGGAAGTTTGTAATTCAGTGCTTTCAGATTTTTCGTCGTCCAAAAATCCAGAATTAGCAAAAAAAATACTTGATTTATTCGGGGAGTAATAGAATGGTGTGTACAAAGGTGTCTCGTCATTAGCGAAGATTGTTTTACATCCTTTGATTTTTGCTACCTTCGTTTCCACTTCAGCGGTTAAGGTTTTTACCTGAGATTCGAGTTTTTGGATGATTCTATCGTGATCAATTCGGCTATTCTTTGTGTTTTGGCAAAAAGTTTTCAGCCATTCATCCTGCTCTGCTTGTCTCTTGGCAGCTTCTTCCATATACTTATTAATTGTTTTGACCAAGTTTGGTCTCTTTTCTCTAGAAGGTGTTTCATTATCTGTACGAGTGTAGTATCCCGGTGGACCTACACAAAACTTGGCTCCATTACTTCTGTTGAAAGGAGTGGGGCATCTAAACTCACCATATTTGACCTCTTTTACCCCTTTGACTTCCTCGTTAAGAGGGCACTCCTTATCTAGGTGAGGTCCTTTGCAGATTTGACATCCTACTTGGATTGCATGAACATTTTCTTTAAGTTTCTTCATATCGCGTCCCAAGTTATCCAGTTTACTTACGATTGTAGCAAGTCAGTCAGTATTACTGTTGTTTCTAATGTTCCTGCTTGATGTCTCATCGTGCCACTTTTGAGAGTGGTCAACCATAGTTTGTATTGCCGTCAGAGCTTTAGTTGGTGTCATCCTAAGAATTGGTCCCTGCAAATCAAGCAATTGACGGTTCTTAGTGCTCAAACCTTTATAAAAGATGTTTATCTTTTGATGGTTGTTTATGTCGTAGGTTGGGCACTTATACAACACATCATTATACCATTCCTAGGCTTGGTATAATGATTCGTCGCTTTCTTGCTTGAAGTTGTGGATGTCTTTAAGCTGTTAAGCAGTCTTGGATGGTGGACAATACCTTTGGATAAAGGCTTTTTTAAGGAGGTCCCAAGTGTTGATAGTTCCTGAAGTGAGTCTATCCACCCATCTTTTAGCTGCTCCAGTAGAAGTGAACGGGAACACACATAGCAATACTGCGTCTTCTGATACTCTGGGAATATTAAACAAACTTACTATGTTGAGGACTCGATCAACATGATCGTGGGCATCCTTATTCTTATTCCCGGAAAAGGTGTCTTTCCTTAATTCTCGCATGAATTGACTCTTGATCTCAAAGTTTACAGTGCCCCTGATTTCTGGTTTAACCACGCCCGGTGCCTGGTTTTCTTATGACAATGCTAAGTATTGTTTCATGATGAGAGTATTGATGTCTACTCTCGCCATAGTTCCTACAGAATTTAGAAGTTAGAAAGAGAATGGAAATAATTACAAAGAAATCAAATTAATACTAATTTTTAGCTCCCCGGCAACGGCGCCAAAAACTTGATGTATATTTTATTTTAAAATATATTTTATTCAAGTTTTAAATTTATAAAACTCGATTCACCTGATAAACGCACTAACGGGTAGAGAACCCGACCGTGAGTAGTACAGAAATGGTAAATCCGAGGTTGTCCCAAGAGCTAAGTGTCAATTAGTTTTAATTTGAATTGTCACGTTTGAAAATGGTTTTAAGTTGATTTATGAAAATAACAGGAAAGTAATTGTAATAAATTAAAAGTAATAGAAGATATCAGGGAGAGAAGCGTGCTAGCCTAGCCAATTCATTACTACCATTATAACTACGTTTTCCTATGCAATGTTACACCATGGTTTCATTGGTGGTTTCTGAAGTCGACATACCTGAATAGATATCTTTAGTCTGTCTTATAATTCTTGCGATCCTGAATCCCCCTGACGTCATGAAGGTAGGGCAACCAAGTCATAGTGATTAATCCCAACTATCCCAGGAACTAGTCTAATAACCTATACAGATAATTAACCCTCTCTGAAAGAGTTCCTCGCGGTAACAGGGTTAGTTCCTACACAAGGGATAGGATTTCAAACCTACCCTAGTACCACTGCTAATCCGAAATTTTTTTCTGACTCCAAACATTATGGTTGCACGACATGTCAGAACTGTGGTCTTTAATGCTTATCATGACGCATGAGAAAGTAAAATTCCTGAAAGAAGTCAACTCGCGTGCTAAGGTTCCATCCAATAAGACAACAAACAGAAACAAACCGTAAGCAAATAAGGGATCAACTAAACAAAAAGACAGATCCCAAAAGATATAGGTTTTCAATCAAAAGACTACCACTGTGCATGAGAAAACAAAAAGTCCTAGATCTTGTCTTAGGTGGCAACCAACGGGTAGAATTCTCAAGACTGTTTGTCTTAGATGGGTTCCAACAGGAAAGACATTCTTAAGTACAGGTACATCGTTCAATCCTACAGAGGAAGTTGACATGAACCCCCAAATGCAAATGCAGATATCCTAACCAAATGTGAAAGAGACAAGCTCTTATGTCAGTACAGTACTCTCTTAAGTAACAGTCATCGTTCAATCCTACAGAGGAAGGACCTCGGAGTTTGGTTGCGAAAAAGAAAGATATCTCAGAAAACAGGGCTTCAAGGAATTTTGATCTGATGATCACAAAATGACGTTTGAACAACGCAGTTCAAGCCTCGGTCATCAATGTCAAATGATGTCTGTTCACATCAGTTCAGGCCTCGTTCTTCATCAAATGACTTCTGATCATAACCGTTCAGAACTCGGAATTTACGACCACAGCAATGAACTTCAAGTCAAAGCTGGTTCAAAAAGTTGTCCTTAAGGCTAACAAGACAGCTACATCAAAGACAAGTAGTTTGAATTACATCCACCATCATATAGCAATGCTGAGGACAACAGGTAAATAAATACAAAATAAGAAAATCAGAAAATTTCCAAAAAGATTCTTCTCGACATGTCTCTTGGAATCGATAACATTTACGTGCTTAGAAATGTCGATTAACATTGACACGGGTGTGTAAATGAAGTTCGAGCGAGAGTTTGCAAATAGTTTCAAAACATGTCATTTCTAATTTTCTAAATGGCTTATGTGCAAATGTCAGTACATAACCCGGACTTCAAATAAAGGAAGGTTTATAACTTATCCTCCCAACGAGAAAATTAACGTTTCTCGGTCTTGAGCTGTTCTTACAAGACATTCAATGTTTTTAGCTCAAGAAAAAGGAAAGTGTACGTTTCAGTGCGCTTACCCTTACCGTTAGAAGAGAAGTCCTCTAACATTTGGTTTGTTCAAAAGTTGAACTACACTAATTCAAGAATTTCTCGATGACAATTCATAATCTTTCAAAATTGTGTGTTCAACACTCCAACCCTCACAATGTTTTCAAAAGACAACAATTCTCAATTGGTCCTATTTTTGAGGGGGATAATTTTTCGTGAAAAACAAAAGTTTTAAATGTTATTGATACATCAAATCAACGACAACTCTTATGTTAATCCAAACAGTTTATCAAAATGTTCCCAACCCTTACATGCTAATTAATATTTTCTCCACGATTTTTCAAGACAATTTTAAATCACAAGGTATTTCCAAAAACTAAGTGTTTATTATTAAACAATAAGGGAGAAAATGTAGATTAAAATATATCTAATCGACCAAATTGCTGAAGAAAAGTTTTATGGTTTGATCTTATATCCAACCACAACTTAATTTTACGACGATCTGAAGTCATAAGGTGGTTAGGGTTAGGAAACAATCCTAGATCCAACCCGAAATCGGAGGAAACTACCCAAGGATAATCCCAAGTTAAAAGAGCAGTCCTTAGTAATAGATAGGAAGATGAATGTATTAATGGGAATAATGCCGCTAAGATTGACTAACACTGGAACAATCACAACAAGGTGCTAAGTCACGACGTCATGGTAAGCATAGAAGGCGTTTGAAGAATTGAAAAAAGAAATGTAAGGAAAAAGGGATCTAAAGAAAGAAGCCCTCCACACAACTTAAGGCAGAAACCGGGTCAATACATATGCTGTCAGAATCACAAGTTGATTGCTGACATTGAACACGACATCATGGACCCAGTGATGCAATGCACAACCCTTCCCCCATTCGGATTTTTCTCTCAACAGAAACTTGTCTCATTTGTCCAGAGATACACACGTTATCTATTGACATCTCACTCCGAGATTGTTGATATTGAATAGGTGGCAATATGCTCCAGCCTCCGAGTACTAAAACCAAAATGCACTAATCGAGTCTAGAGCCAAGAGATCAATAAAAATCTCGTTAGGACACATTCCATTTCAAACACTATTAACATCAATCAAGTTTCACAAGCTGTTATCAAGAGTCCTACGCAATATCATTGTGATATTTGCCAGAACATCCGAGTGATACTAATGTATTCACAATGAAGATGGAAATCCTGCTTGAGCCAGCATCAAACAAGCTCTTGGTAGGTGACTTGCGAGATTCTATATGAATCAAACTTGTGACAACTGGATATCGATTTGGTCCAGTAAATGAATTGACGGTTGATGAATGTTGATAAAAACATGACACTCTCGATGTGTTACAAAAACTCTTTTAACATGGACACTCGATTGTATTTCAAATCAATTTTCTCAGTTATACACTAACGTAAACCAGCATGTCCAACGTGGAAAGCAACCTCAATCCCATTCAAATGCTCAATCTACGAAGACATACTATCTAGAAAGCTCAAGATTTAAAGACAAAGACTTCCGCAAACTCTGAAATAAAGCTTTCAAGATAATGCAATAGTATGAGCATGTTGGTCAAAGACACAAGATCGCAAGATGGCTTTAGCCTAACACAAGCATAAGGACCAAGCCTACAACAATAACAAAGACAAAGACCAATAACACTCGAGGCTTGAAACGACAAAAGCAATCTCACTAGTCTCATAAAGGAGTGTCAATCAATGAACTCACCTTCGGGGAATTGTTAGCCTCATTTTTTTGATCTAATAAAGAACTCGTTACCCGTGTTCAAGACCTCACTTCGGGGGAGATTGTTAGCCTCAAATTTATTTAGAGTCACAAGGAAGTTCGGTCACTCTACGATGAAGCTTCGGTCTTTAATTAGTTAATGTTGTAATAGGATAATATCGGGAATCGGGCTCGATAGATAATCTAATATTGTATATGTTTTGGGTTTAATCCCAAGCAAAACCTGAGCCCGGGTCCTAGTTAAATATCTCGTGCGTCACTTTTAAGTGTCGGGGTATATAAGGAACTTTTCCACTTGGAAAAGTAAGTTGTTCAAAATATCTAAAAATTATCTTTTCTCTTTTCTCTTTTCTCTCATCTCTCTCTCTAGTTTCTCTCTCTAAACAACTCATCTCTCTTTCTTATTTCTAGTTTCGATTTCGTGATCGATTGTATGTTATGAAGTGATAACGGGATCCTACATAAGCTCAAGCTACTCTTAAGCTACTAAAAGCTATCTTATAAACTTGATCATCCCTTGGAATTAGATGGCTGATGGATGATCAAGTTAGGTAATAGTCCTTGAAGGTCAAGGGTTAAGATAGATTAGGAATTGGTTTTGCTTATAGTTATAAGCTATAAGCTGTTTACATAAGCTCTGATTGAGCAAACAATCCCTGTTTAGCTGGGATTTCAGGTTCTGCATCATTTACCTTTTGTCATTTTAAATTTTCTAGTTAAACTGTTCTTACTAGCTTAGATTTGCTTATTGATTGTTTAGATTTGCTTATTAACTGTTTAAACTTGCTTATTAATGCTCATTTTAGTAGTTTTATGCTTATTGTGTTTGTTAGATTGTTAGATCTTAAGTTTGTTTTAAATTTCTACAAAACTGTCAAAAATAAAAAAAATAATAATAATAAACTACATAGCATAGTTGTTAGCTTATTCATTCTGGCTTATTTGTTTGCTTAATAATATTCATTAAGGTTGTTATAAGTTGTCTAATATCTGGTATTTGAATTGTGTTCTTTAAATCTCATTTTTATAAGCTGATATGGATTTGAGAATTTTTAAAGGGGTGTTTGGCACAGCAGTACTAACTAAGAGTTAGTACTGCTTGTGACTTCTTAAGTTCTTAAAACTGAATTGGGAGATCATTTTTAGGCTTATAGGTTTGAATTTTAGATTGTTTGTTAAGTTAGATCAAGTTTTCATAAACTTTCTAGTATATACTTTGAATCTGTGAGCATTTAGTCAATCCTAGTAGCATTTTTTGCTTAAATGGTTTCTAGTTGTTATAGTTGCTTTCATTACTCTTAGTTTAGTGTTTTTTTTAAAGAAATTTGCTTAGCTTGAATTTGTTATTTTGAGTTTTGGTTTAAAAATGTCAACTGCATCAGCAGTGTAGAACAGCAAACAACCATTTTCAATCTCCAAAATCAGAGGGTAAAAGTAGATTTTAGCTTTTAACTTTTAAAACATAAGTAGTTTGTAGGTCATAGATCATTTGTATCAGTTTGTTTTCTCAAAATTTGCTTATTTTGATATCTATGTTTAAGCTAGAAATTAGCAAGTTTTCTTTTGAAAAACCAAAAATGTACTCAGAACATGCTGAGTACATAAGCAGTTTTTACTTAGCTTTTTAATTGGTCATTTGAGTTTCAAAATAATTTTAAAAAGCTGTTCAACGTAGCTTATTGGTCGGGTTTTAAGGTGGTATAGCTTAATAAGCCATAAGGATCTTATAGCTTATTGAAAAATAAGCTCAAAGATACCCTTAGGGCCTATTTGGTTCTCAGTTTTTCATTTAGTGTTTATTTAAGATTTTAGCTTATTTCCTCTAGCATTAGCTTAGTCTTAGTTTTTAATAGCTTATTAGGTTTATACTTAGTTAGTATTAGCTTAATAGGGCCAGGTTTAGTTTGCTTTAGCTTTTTCATATAAAAACTAATATAAACAGCATAAGTAGTCTTTTCATGTATCTTTTTCTATGCTTATTTGAATTTCAAAATAATTTCTAATTTCTGTTTTAAGTAGAGTTTAAGCCAAGCTTCAAGTAGATATAGGGCTTATTGCCATAAGGTTTTATCTTTGAGCTTATTTTTAAGCTCAAAAGTGCAACCCTTGCTGTTTGTATGCAGTTTTAAGCTTAAGTGCTATTTGGCTTATTTGTATTTATCTGCTTATTTTCCTAGCTTATTTACGTCTAATATAGCTTATTAGGTTAGAGTAAGTCAATTTTAGCTTATTTCCTTAAGTTTAGAACTTATTTTTAGCTTATTTGCATATTAGCTTAAAAATCTTAAGTTTTTAAGCCTTTTAGTACTTCTGTCATTTTTAGCTTTTTCAGCTTAATGTCCTTGCTTATTTTTGTTTGTTTTTGTTTATTAGATTTAGTATTAAGCTTGTCTTAGCTTATTTGCTCTTGTGCTTTGCTTATTAGTTCCGAAATTGCCCAAACAGTTAGCATTCTAAGCCTTTAAGAGTAAAAAGCATTTATGTCTTATTTAACTTATTTATGTGCTTATTTGTGGTTTATAAAAATAGTTGTTTTGCAAAAGTTGCTTATTTTTTAGTGTTTTTAAAAGTTATAAAAAAAATAGCCAAAACAAAAACACTTGGGATAGTGGGAAGCCCCGGGTGAGCAAGACTCGAACCCGAGACCTCTACCACCCTCACCAAGCGTTTTAACCCTCACATACTCAACCATTGTGCTACAATAGCTCATCCGGTATATCTTTGCACAATCTATTATTTATAAACGTTTTAGGCTTTTAGTATAATAAGCTGTTTTAGCTTATTTCACAGCTTATTCGATAAGCTGTGTTTCCAAGCTTATTTTTCCTAGATTCCTCATTGTTCAAGCTATTTTACGTAATTTTTTCAGGATTTTTATAAATAGTTTAGTATTTTTAAACATTTAATTTTATTAAAATCGTTTTTAATTCATAAAAAATTATAAAAAAATCAAAAAAAATATAATTTTTTTTAGAAAATTTTCTTTTATCATATAGTTTCTAGGAAAATTAGTTTTGCTTCCGTAGGGTTTAAATTGCAAAATTTCATTTTTTAAAGAACGAGATTCATTCCCGTTCACGTTTTTAGAGTTTCTAAGCCCTAAACACTTTCGTTTTTAGTCTAGTTTTCTTTGTTTTAGCTTTTTAGTCAATTAAGTCTTTCAAAAACCAAAAAGATCATTTTAGGCTTATTTTATGATAATTTAGGGTTTTTGAAGATCCCTTTTAGGAATCCAATTTACGTTATTTAGTTAACAATTTACTTTCCCCGTATTGATGTTCTGCAGTTAGGTTTAATTGTTCCGTATTTGCTCACTTCTAGAAAACAAACCATCTCGAACCAATTACAAATCATTGTCCAAATAACAAACGTGGTCACAATTTCACAAAATCTTTGGAAAACTCCGGTAAATCACTACCGGTTAAACGTGTAGTATTTTTGTAAGATTTTTCCTACTACCTTTGTCCTCAAGGGTAGTTTTGGAATTTTCTATACTTTGGATATTATTACGTATATTATTGATTTAGATCACTAGTCTAATTGCGACTCTATAAAATTTTCCCTTCAGTTTGAGGGGAACATTTCTATCACAAAGGACTCCTGTGGCCGCCCTTCACTTCATCCAGGCTGCTTTAATACGGTTGGATACGTCTTCGTCAATCCTCCCAGATTTGTGCAACATCGATCCAAGATATCGAAAAGACTCCTTAGGTTGTAAGATATTGTCTCCAATACAAATATCTACTTCTTCGTTGTGGGCAATCTCACCCTTACCGAAGTCACATCTTAGATATTATGTCTTCTCTCGGCTGACCCTTAGGCCGTTGCCTTCTAGAACTTTTCTCCAGTTCTCAAGTATGATGTTTAAACCTTCCTTCGATTATGAGACTAACACAATATCATCAGCGAAAATCAAGCATCATGCGATGTCTTCCTAAAACCCTCTCAATAGCTCATCAAGGATCAAAGCAAATAGGTATCCGATCCCTAGTGAAGCATTACTTCTATGGGGAAAAACTCTGTATTTATTGAGGTCCGTACACGAGTTTTCGTACCATCATACATATCCCTAATAACCCTAATATATCTCATTGGTGTTCCTTTGTCGACTAGGGTCTTCCAAATTAACTCCCGTGGAACGCTATCATACGCCTTTTCTAGATCTAGGAAAGCCATATGCAGGTCTCTTTGTCTCTCCCTGTACTTATCCATAAGGCTTCTAATAAGGTGTATTGCCTTGACCGAAGAACTTCCAGGCATAAAACAGAACTGGTTCTCAGACACCGAGGTCTCTCTTCGCAACCTTCTCTCGATCACTCTCTCCCAAAGCTTCATGGTGTGACCAAGAAGCTTGATACCCCTATAGTTGCTGCAAACTTGAGCATCGCCTTTGTTTTTGAATATTGGGGCGACTTCACCGAGTCTCCACTCTTCACTCATCTTCGCGCTAGTAAAGATCTTGTTGAAGAGGCTATTTAGCTAGAAAATACCCTCGTCCCCTAGGCTTCTCTAAGCTTCTATGGGTATTTGATCCGGTCCTATGGCCTTATTTTTCCCCCATCTTCTGTAAGGCAGTCCTCACTTCCGTCTGGCTGATCCTCGAGTAGTAGCAGTCGAAATGTGGCAGTCTGCTAGTATCCACAACATATTCGCGTCCCTTCGGTTCCCTCGTGTTGATGAGAGAAGAGAAGTATTCTCTGCATCTTTTCTTAAACTCTTCTTCATCCATAATGGTTCAACCTTTTTCGTCTTTTATAAAACATATGTTCCCTAGATCCCTTATTCTTCTCTCTCGGGATTTTGAAATCCTGAAGATATTGTTTGCTCCCTCTTTAGAGTCCAGTTTCTTGTATAGATCTTCATACGCCTTTTCTTTCGCCTAGGCTACGGCTTTTTTTGCTTCTTTCTTAGCTTCTTTATACCGATCCTGCGCCCTAAGACGCTATCCTTGGTTACCCTCCCGACACGAGAGCAGCTCTCTAAACCTTGCTTGTTTCACCGCGACTATTGATTGCACCTCTTCACAAATCCATCAAGATTCCCTCCAAGCGGTATGGGTCTTTGATGTCCCAATAGCCACACCTGGGGTATCCTTCGTCGCATCTTTGATGTTACTAGCAAGGATGTTCTACATAGAATATGCGTCGCTAGCGGCTAAGACCTCTACTTGTGTGGAAACACCCTCTGCAACTCTAGATCTGAATGCCTCAGTTGCGTCCCCATTGAGGTTCTTCCATAAGATTCTCTGCAAGGCACTCCTCTCCCTCCTGCGTTGGACACTCTTAAACAGAATGTCCAGTGCCAACACGTTGTGTTGGGAATGTGTTGGGAAGAGCATGCTTCTTTTGGGAAGACTCTATAGTGTTTACATGCCTTGAGGTCTCCTCTTTGCTCTAGCAAATAATCAATTTGGGTGCAATGACCCCCGCTTTGAAAGGTAATAAGATGATGGTCTCTCTTCTTAAAGTGCGAGTTTACTGCAACCAAATCGTGGGCAGTAGCAAAATCTAAAATCGCACGACCTTCTTCATTTCCCACTCCATACTCGAAGCCTCCATGGACACCCGTGTATCCCTCCATCGCCGCCCCTATATGTCCCTTCAAGTCACCCCTAGAATCAATCGTTGGTCCGTCGAGAACTCCCTCACGACCTTATCTAGAGAATCCCAAAAGGTCTTCTTTTCTACCTCACTCAGGCACACTTAGGGTGCGTACACACTGATCACATTAACGGTCTCTCCATCAATCACCAATGTTAATGATAAGATCCTATCACTACACCGGTTTACGTGAACAACTTTGTCCTTAAGACACACTTTCAAAATGACCCCAACTCCATTTCTAGCTGTCGGAGAGCCTAAGAACCAAAGCTTGTAGCCATTTCCCTCCTTATTACTAGAACCCCTCTATTTAGTCTCCTAGAAACACGCTATGTCCACTTTATTTCTCTCCAAGGCATTGACAAGCTCTAAGATATTTCCCGTAAGTGAACCTACATTCCAACTACCCACCCTAATCCTACAAAAAGCCGCTACCCTACTATCTCTCCTACTCTCACTAGACCCGCCCAACCCTCCTCGTCCAAGAAAATATGACCTCAAGTTACTATCACTTACTAAAGGCTCTATCCTACCCTTACACGAACAAAGCCAAGGTCACAAAGACACAAGCCCAAGATGAAAAAAAACAAGTCCCACAATTACAATCACAATTACTAGTAAGAGATAAACAAGAGAGGTACCAAAAAAATAATAAGTTAGAGGTAAATTAGACGCGTAGCTGCTGAAAACAATTTCCGGTGGTGGTGAGCCGCGGTTGAACCGACGACCTGCGGCAGATACACTTGGGTCATGCTCGGCAAGATGAGAGGATCCTCCACTCACCAGAGGTGGTGGTCCAAACCGCCTTGAAGTCGCCGGAAAAAACAAAAACTACTGCTCACAGCTACCACTCACAACTACAACTCACTGCTACTGCTCATTTTAACAAACACGCCCTTTGTATCAAAGAAATAAAATATATGTGAGTATAATAACATCAACTTTACTTCATGTACTGTGATGCTACTAAAATCCGCATGGTCGTCAAGGTGATGAGCTCCATTTGACTTGGGTTAACCTTGACTTCCAGGTCTTCGGTAACAGTGCTGCGAAGATAAAGAAAGCTCATTAGAAAGGTCTCCAAGCTGAGCCTGGGGGAACCCCATCCGACGATCAAGTCAGTGTTGATCATATTGCTAGGTTTTTATAAGAATGCTTAGACACTCTTATTGTGAGAAAGTAGAGAGGAAGATGGTGTCTTTGAACCCTCTTACTTGCCTTCTATTTATAGGATGCAAATGATAGTAGGAGGGAATATATCTTATCTGATAAGAAAATATATTCTCATGCAGGAGATCAAATCTAATAGATTCATTATATATTCTTTGGCACATGGCATGCTTCTCAACTTGCTTATAACCACATCTCATACGTGGAAGATTTGATAATATATCCCAAAGATAATATCTTATGATATATGTATAGATTCCTTCTGATCTTCTTTATTCTTATGATATATGTATGTAGATGCATGTATGCATGTAGTATAGAAATGCATGAAGTTGGAATGACTTTTATTTCATCAAATGGGTTATGATATGAAATATATAGAACTTAATATGTGCAAGTCACATATGATAGTAGGATATGAAATGGGTTACACTATCATACTGCATATTAGTTATAGATATTACCATTACATACCATAATCATTTGCCAATGACGCGTAGATTAGTTGATAAAAAATGAGACATCTTTGCTTCTAACTAGAGATGGCAAAAGAGGTAGGTCGGGTTCGGTTTGTGTCACGAGTTTAGATGAGTCTGGGTCTAGATGGGTCTGGGTCTAGATGGGTCTGGGTCTAGATGGGACCTCTAAGATACATGGGTCTAAATAGGTTCAGGTCTAGATGGGTTGGGTTTGGGTCTATATTAGTTTTGGTAACTTTAAACAATAAAAAATTCTTTTTGGTATAAGCTAAGGATGTCCTATTTACTAATCGAAGTGATTCATTATCCGGTTTTATACGTTTCCGTCTGTATTCGTCCATTTTTGATCGTTTTCCTTCGTTTTCAAAAGTTTCATCCATTTTCGAATGTTTTCGTACGTTTCCATACGTTTTGTCTGTTTTGAACGTTTTCGATCGCTTCTGAACATTTTTGAACGTTTTCTTTCGTTTTCGTACGTTTTCGGACGTTTTTGCACATTTTCGTACGTTTTCGGACGTTTTTGCACATTTTCGTCCGTTTTCGTACGTTTTTGTTCTTTTATTACATTTTTGTCTGTTTTTGTTCGTTCTTCAACGTTTTCATCCTCCTTGATATGTTTTTCTCTGTTTTCGTACGTTTTCGTACGTTTTCGCACGTTTTTGATCGTTTGGTCCATTTTCGAATGTTTTTGAACGTTTTTGTCCGTTTTCATACGGTTTTGTCCGTTTTTGTACGTTTTCGTCCGTTTTCGCCCGCTTTCATACGTTTTTGTACGTTTTCGCATGTTTTTGTTCGTTTTTGTACGTTTTCGTACGTTTTTGTCTGTTTTCATACGTCTTGATCCGTTTTCATCCGTTTTACTCGTTTTCGTTCGTTTGGGTACATTTGCATACATCTTGATCCGTTTTTCTCAGTTTTCATACGTTTTCGTACATTTTATTATGTTTTCATGCGTTTTTATTCGTTCTCGTACATTTTGTACGTTTTCATCCGTTTTCATACGCTTTCATACGTTTTTTACATTTTTGTACATTTTATACGTTTCATGCGGTTTTATATGATTTTGTATGTTTTTATATAAAAATGACAAAACGTATAAAAACGCATGAAAACGTATAAAAATGTATAAAAACTTACAAAAAGGATAAAACGTATAAAACGGATAAAAACAGAAAAACTACGTACAAAAACGTATAAAAACGGATGAAAACTAATGAAAACGTACAAAAGCATATTATAACGCATGAAAACATATAAAAACGAATGAAAACTTATAAACAGATGAAAATGTACAAAATCGTATTAGAACGGATAAAAACGGACAAAAACGTACAAAAGGACGAAAATGTACAAAACGTACGAAAATGGCCGAAAACGTAAAAAAAGCGTAGAAAACGGACGAAAACGGTACAAAAACAAGCGAAAACTTACGAAAACCGACGAAAGTGGAAGAAAACTGTCGAAACGTTCAAAAACGGTTGAATACGTACAAAAAGGTAGAAAATGGACGAAAATGTACGAAAAGGTATGAAAACGTACAAAAATGTATGAAAACAAACGAAAACGTAAGATAACTTACGTAAACGGAAGAAAACGTACGCGAACAGTTGAAACGTACAAAAACGGATGAAAACGATAGTAACCGTACAAAAACGTATAAAACGTAGAAAAGGGGACGAAAAGGTACGAAAACGTACAAGAAGGGTAAAAAACATACAAAACCATAGAAAAACATATAAACCTAATTTTTTTTAACCTGCCAGACACTTTGGGAGACCCACCTATAATCTTCACTACACTATATAATAGAGGAGACTATGACACATCACTATAGCCACCTCAATACCATGTCAATGATGACATGGTATGAAAATTCAAATTAAATGTTGGCTTTAAAAAGGAACCTTGCAAGGCTTGAACACAGAATCCCACATAAAGAAACTACAACTTAACCACTAGACCATTCCAACAATTTTGTAAGATTTCGTCAAGCCAAGATAGATATGAAATGGCAAGTTTTTATGAT
>BQNB010086124.1:0-26512 GCA_026074375.1 Tanacetum coccineum | reverse complement strand
AGGAAGTGTCTCCTGAGATGATTGCACAAGGTTAAGAGGAAGGCCAGGGTGGAACAAACCCTGATGATGCTGGCGTGTCTCAGACACCATCAAGTTATGTGGTTCACACTGGACCAAACCTAGATCACATGGACTTAGGAATCGCTAAAGCCTCATCATAACCTAACATAGAGCAAATGGATGACGAGTTTACTGCTACCGCTTATCTAAAGTTTTAGGAGAACCTTAAAGTCCCAACTGAAGGTGACGTGAGACTTGAGGAACCTGCTAGCTTCGCTGGAACCCTGTCCTCTATGAAAAACCTCGACAAGGATCTCAGCTTTACAGATCAGTTCCTTATAGAGAAGTCACAGGAAGACGAACCAGAAAAGACCAATACTGAAGTGGAGGTCCAATCTATGGTGACGGTTCCCATTCTTCAGGATACCTCGTCTGTCCCGTTAATGACCGCTCCAGTAATAGATATCACCGACCCTCAATCCGATTCCATAATGGTTCCCGCATCTATGCCTACAACAACAGCAACGGTCACTGAAACAACAACAACCACAACTGTTCTACCACCACCACCTCAACCACAACAAGACGTATCAACCTCGATCTTAATTCAGATGATTAGTCAGCTGGAACAGAATATAGCAGATATGGTGGATGCAAATCAAGCCCTAGAGGAAAGGTTAGACAAGCAAGGGAACATGATCCACCAATTGGAGACTCAAGACGTGTCTAGATTGATCAGAGAGCAGACAGTGGAATTTATAGACTCGCAGGAGATTGACCGAAAAATTGAAGAATCGGTAAAAGAGGTGGTTACCGCATCAGTTCAGCATGCAATGAGAGCCCCTCATCATGGATCTCCCCACGTCTGACATGAAGGAGATTCTACTTCAACGCATGCTGGAGGAGAATTATGACAAGGGCCATGAGGATCACAAGATGGCTTATGAAGCATTACAAAAGTCTATCATTCGTGATGAAAGTAAGAAATTTGATGCAGACAAGGCTGAGGAGCGAACAAAGAAGAAAAGTAAGCAGGATTCACCAAAAACCCCGCCTGGGTCACCACCCTCACCACCTCCTCCTCCACCACCGTCCGGTGCATCAGGAGCTTCCGGCACAACAGGAGCCTCTGATTCCGCTCTAGATCCTCCTCCACCACCACCATCTTTAACAACCAATCAAGGTGATCAGTCTCACAGCTCCGCTGCTCCAGGCTTATCTAAGACAGCTGCCTCAACAGCATACACAGCCTGGACAACGACCACATCTAGACTCACGCTCGCTGCTTCATCTGTTCTTGAAGACGTACTTATGCATGAAGAGTCAGACTTTGAAGCTCAGGATATGGGGTCCGACGATGAAGATAGTGGCAGTAGGCACATTCCCAAAGTAAGTCTAAATCAGGAATGGTTTAAACCTCTTTCCAAAAAAAAAGACCTGCGACCCCTGAACCTGCCTGGTCCATTCCTTCATCAAGTCTGCCCGTTCCCAATAACAACTGGGCATCTGCTTTGGCCTCCAGCTTTGTACCTCTACCGGAGAACTCTCTGCTTTCACAGACCGGTGATATTAGAGTTTTCATTGATTGGTTCTGCAAGAAGTAAGGAATCACAGATCTCACACCGGAACATTTGGAAGGTCCTGCTTATGAAGTGGTCAAAGCCTTCCATCCTGACGTGATTCATCTACAATTTCAGATGGAGGAATGTCACAAGCTTTTGACCAATCAAGTGGACGAAGGATTACTCAGGTATAATGTTAGCAGACCCCTCCCATTGGGTGGTCCTCCAGGTCAGGTCACGATTCAGACCGAATTCTTCTTCAACAAAGACTTAGAGTATCTACGATTTAGCCACAAGGGTGACAGACTTGCATTGTCAATCACAAAGATGAAAGCTGCTGCTTCTTATCCTGATGCTGAGCTAGAACAGATGGTACCTGATCAGATATGGGCTGAAGAAGTATATGTATGACATCTCTGCATCATATGGTATCTCTCACTGGTGGTTTAAGAGACAACAATTCTACATCGACCGACACTCAGCTGACACCAACCGAAGAGCTATTGTCAGGACTCACATGAGAATCCTAAGTGTTGTCAGAATTGAGGTCTTTTCCCTTTACGGGTATGATTACATGAAAAAGATAGTTCTTGGAAGAGCAGATAATCAGGAATATACTATTGCTGAAAGCGACTTCAAAGATTTGTACCCGAGTGACTTTGAAGACTTGTACTTGCTAAATCTTCAAGGTCACCTGGACCACCTACCGCCGAAAGACAAGAAGATTCTCTCTACTGCCGTCAACTTATGGATAAGGAGTTTGGTTATCAGAAAATGGGTAGAAGACTTCTAGCTCGGCATAGAGAGTTACCAGACTCAGCCGAACCTCACCAAACCTCGCTGGGAAGCTACAGGTCTCGAGTTCATGCATGATTACAAGATTCTTGACTCCCTACGGGCCATGGTGTTCAGAGACAAGTATGGAATGCAGATGATCATGCGCTTCAACGAAATTCACAAGTTTAGTAATAGGACTCTACATCAAATTGATGAAGCCTTAGACTATCGGGTCAAGGAATTCAAGGTTAACAAGGTCAATCCGGGGTTGAATACCAGGTTCTGGACCAAGAATGATGTGATCAAGAGCAAGCAGTTCATGTTTGCTATTCAGAAGAGGCTAAAGCTCAGGCGAATCTTTCGGAACTTGGAAAGCTTTGTTGGTGGACGCATACGAGAAGGAGACTACAGACTTCTTCAGAGAACCGAATGATCACATCTTCTTTGTATCTTTTAGTAAGTCTTGTGTGGTGTAATTGTAATATATACTGTTCATATTGTACATTCTTAGTAGTGATTTGTAAGGTGACTCTAACAGACCCTCACTTATTGAGGGGGAGTTGTTCCTCTATCAATAAACATTTAATCAGACCACATTTTCTCCCAATTTTTCTAACTCATTTAAATCAATTGAGATCCTAAATCTCAACGGGTTTGACATTTTTGATCGGGGGAGAGAATGTGATTTAAATATAAAAATCTGATAAAAAATGTGATCTTTTGAACTCAAGTGTAGGCTCTCCCATATGTGCTAAACCTTTTTGAATATCAATGCACATATTGAGGGTGAGCGAATGGTGTATGATGGCTATTGTGGAAATACCAAAGACTGACCCTGTAATTACTTTATCAGAGTTATAAGGATGGTAAGGTTAGGTCTCAATCCTACGATCCCGCCAGAGCCGGAGGGATCTACCCAGGGACAATCCACTAGTTAGTGTAGAAGTCCTTAGGTATGATTTTAAAAGGAGTAATGTGAGAAAAAAGGAATAGTGCGGTCTGAGATGGAGCTAGTACTGGAACACACCCAACAAGGTTCTAGTAATGAAATCTCGGTAAGCACTGACGAGGTTGAAGAATGAAAAAGAAATGCTAAGATAGAGGGTGAAAAGAAAGCAGCCCTCCTTAAACTTTAGGCAGAAACCGGGTCACTACATATGCTTTTAGAATCACATGGTTGATTGCTGACATTAAAGACAAGTATCATGGACCCAGTGATACGCTGCACAACCCTTCCTAGCCACTCAAGATCCCTCAAAGGATTCTTGTTTCACTTCTCACGGAGATCAATACATTTCTATCGTCTCTCTCACTCCGAGTTAGACGATATTGAAAAGGTGGCAGTCCGCTCCAGCCTCCGACTACCAAAAACCAAAAATGAACTATTGAGTCTAGAGCCATGAGATCATCCAAAAAATCTCGTTAGGATACTAATACAAATTGTGCTTGTTTTTCACACACTGTGACAACAAGTAAAGATCTTAAGAGTCTTACGCATTATCCTCGTGGTATTGCCAGAACATCCGAGTGATACGTAAGTACTCACAATGAAGATGGAAATCCTTCTAGAGCCAACATCAAACAAGCTCTTGGTAGGTGACATGTGAGATCCATTATGGATTAAACTTATGACAAATGGAAAGCAACGATGGTGCGATTCTTTATGAATCAAACTTGTTCCAGGCAGTGAATTAACGAATAGTTTTTGAAAAACCTTTTGATGTGCCCAACAACTTATTTTCTAGCACATTGACTGTGTATATCTTTCAAAACAAATGTGTTTCTGATGAGATTTGATTTTGTGATATAAAACACTCTCGATGTGTCACAAAAATACTTTTTCAAGTGACACATCGATTGATTTTCAAATCAATTTTTCTCTTTAATCGGTGAGATAGTAACTAACCGATTCACTCTTATTGTGTTGTCTGCTTTGAGACGTTCCGATAAAGAGAACAAGCAAGTATGATGATTTTGATGGTTTCTTCGGAATTCTACCTGATCACAAGCAGTATTTATACTGATTAACGGGGAACCGTGGTTCTTGCAACCTTATTCAACGAAAGTGAACAAAGACACTTTCGTTTGTTTATTACTAACGTTACATGCAGAATCCGGACGTAGCTTTCCCCGCCCCCGCTCCTGGCCAAAGACATGTCAATTCACTAACCTAGCGTCACGACTTCATATTCCATAATCAAAGAACAACATATAGGCCGAAAGACTACACAGCTTCCGCAACTCTGATGCTTGCTATTATGATCCAGGAACGTGTGAGCATGCTGGTCCAAAGGTCACAACTTTACATGGAAGCAATACTTCACAACAAAGGATGCTCAAGAGATTTACTGTGGCTGATGATCTCAAAGAATGCTCAAAGATCACACAAGTGAAAGAAACTAAGCCAAAATCCACTACACTATGTACAAAGTTATCAATGGATGAAAGAAATCAAAGACTAACGAGTCTAAGTCAAATGTTCAAGACTTAAGTAGCTATGGGGGGGTGGGGGGGGGGATTCATTTTGGTATTTTTAGGGTGACCTCCCTTAGGGGGGAGATTGTTAGTTTATGAAAAGACGCCGGTCACCCGTGTATTGTCTAGAATAGCATAGCTCGTAGTCGTAATGTAAGTGTATGACTTATGGTTTTGGGTCGGGTCTTTTACCCACTTGTAAGCCCAAACCATAGCCCATTGGGGCATCTAAACTCTTTGTATTTAAGCCTCTTTCCAGCCATGGAAAGAGGTTGGTTGTTCATTTTATCAATATCACACTAAAGGTTTTTCTCTCACTAGAAATCCTCTCCTTTCTCTCTCTAGATTCGGCCAACCCCTAATCCAATCCTTGTGTTATGATATCCAATATCCTACATATAGGGAGGCCCCAGTTTCGAACCCGGGACCTCAACCTTAACACCCAAACGTTTTAACACCACACTCCACTACCAACTGCCCTTGGGACTTTTTGTTTTATACTTTGCGACACTTAAAATAAACCTCATTTTGTCCATTTGCTTATCCGAGCTTTTAGCTTTTTAAAGCTTATTTGTCTTACAAATTTTTCCAGCTTTATTTTTCTTAGTTCTCATATTGTTAAAGTACTTCTGTAATTTTTTTAAAGTTCGAAAAATTTAGTTTAGTATTTTTTAATTAATCTTTTGAAGTAATAAGTTTTAATTCCATAATAAATAAAATAAAAGTCAAAAAAATATAATTCTTTTTTCTAAAATTATTTTTAATCATTTAGGACCTTTAAAAAATAAATTTGCTTTTGTAGGGTTAAAATTTGGAGATTTAGGTTTTTAAAGCTCGGGTTTTGATCCCGTTATTGTTTTTCGTGTTTTAACTTTAATTGCTTTTCGTTTTAGCTTATTTTATTTGTTCTTGCATATTAATTGTAGAAATAGAATCAAAATAATCATTAAATCATTCAATCACGCGATCATGAACTTAATCACGATTCTCAATTCACGCCTTGTCGGAAAACGACTCGGGAAGGTTTTTGGATTTTATTTTGGTCAAAAGTAATCTTTTAAAAGCCTTACGGAATACTTACTCTCTTATTAATTTATATTTTGATTTTAATTAAGTTATATATATATAATTAAGTTTTTAAGAATCAATGTTTGGCGCCGCTGCCGGGGAGATCCTTGAAAGGATTGGCCTTGTAGCGTATAGGTTGAGTTTACACCAAGATATGTAGGACTGTTTGAGATCCTTGAGAGGATTGGCCTTGTAGCGTATAGGTTGAGGTTACATTAGGAGTTAAATAGCGTACATGACACCCTTCATGTGTCAAACTTGAATGAAGTGTTTGGTGGAATGCTAATTTGCATGTGCGTTAAAAAAAAAAAAAAAGAAAAAGGGAAGAAAAAGAAAAAATAAAGAATGAAATCAAAAATCTTCAAGACTTTACGTTTTGTTGAGGAACCTGTAGAAATTATGGACCGTGAAATTAAGAGTTTAAAATGTAGTAAGATATCACTTGTGAAGGTTCGTTGGAATTCAAAGCGTGGTCCCGAGTTCTTGGGAGCGCGAAGATTATATGAAGTCTAAGTATCCTCAGTTGTTTGTTGATCGTGCTAATGAATCAGCTAGTTAAATCTTGGGACGAGATTTCCTAAAGGAGGGGATACTCTGACAACCGTGATTTGAGCATATTAGTTTATACCTTTAGAAATGGCTAAGAGTTCATTTTAAGTGTTTAGGTGTTGTGCAATGTGATTTATGTATGCTAAGTGTGTTAAGTAATGTGCTTAATATCATTTTGAGGTGTGTGGGCATCTCATTTTAAGTGTGTTTGAGTTTAGTGTTAAGTATTTCATTTGTTCACGTTTGGTGATAATGGAAAGGAATGGCGTATTGCATGTAATGCTACGTCAATAGTTGGGTGATTAAGTGTTAAGCGTTTATGAGAAATGTGGCATTTTAGAAATGAAATAGGTGAGTGAAATATAGAAATTTGTAGCAAACTTCTAAAACAGAAAGTGGTTTTGGTAAATGCAAGTTATAATTTAAAAAGTTTAGTAAGTAGCGTTTAAGTAAAAAAGTTTAATCAAATTAGCTTAGGTTTTATAAAAACTTAAGGAAATGAGGTAAATTAGTTAATTAATAATTTAATAAAAAAATAATAATAAAAAATATATAAAATATAATATAGGGTGCGTTCGGTTTTAAAAGAAGAAAAAAAATGTTTTATTTAAAATACAATTAGAGTTGGGCTAAGATTTGTAAGACTATTATCCCTAAGATAAAAAGCCCTAAGCCCAAAAGATTAGTCTCATTCTTCTTCCCCTTTTTGTTGAGCCGATCGTCCCCCTCTCCCTAAGAACAAGGAGTCAAAAATTTTGATCAAGGTTTACAAGAAGATTGTGTTTAGGATCAAGTAAAGGTAATGATCTAACCTAGTTTGATTTCTTATTTCATGTAACAACATCAATGATGGATCTAGGGTTTCATAAAATTCAGAATATTAATGATATTTAATGATGATAGAATGATTAGGGCTTGATTAGGGTCATGATCATGCAATTGGTTAGGTTAGATTTGCGTTAAAACTTGATTTAGGGTTGAGCAGAATTTTAGGTCGTGTTCAACGACTGATATCTAGATGATAAAAACGTGTATTGATATGTTTCTTGAGCCTATGAATAATCCAAAAGAGTCTACTTTCTAGAAAATCCAGTCTCAAAAGTTTTTAAGGTCGGGAAGTCATTCAAATGTTGGTTACACTAAAAGTTGCCAGATCAGTAAATACAGGGCAGATTTAGGTCATGTTTGTGAGGGTAAAACCTATACTTAAAAGTGGAATTAAGCTTATCCATTCTACAGTAGTTAAGTTCCATATGTCTATGGATAATCCTATAAAAATTAGCCTCTGAAAGCATGTCTAAGTATGGTAGTTAGAGTGATATATTTTGGTGTGCAATCAGATCCGAATTAGGACATACTAATCGAGCTTTGTTCTTCAAAATTCCTCCCAGTTCGTCTAGTTTTACTTTGTAGATCCACTTCAAAGTAATCACCATAACTTTGTCTGGTCGGGGTACGAGCTCCCATACTTCAAGTCGTTCGAACTTATTAAGTTCTTCTTGCATTGCTTCAATCCAACAGGCTTGAGTCAAAGCATCTTTATATGTCTTGGGTTTAACAGCAGTGAGGAAAGCATCGTAGTAACAGAAAAGAGTTTGCTCATGTAATTGCAGCCGAGTGGAAACTGGTCTAGCGAGTTCACCGATTATGTTTTCAAGTGGATGATCCTTAGTCCATTTGCTATTGTGTTCAGAAATTTGGTGATCAGGGTGCACAATTGTATGAATAGAATCCGATGATGAAGATTGATCAGAGGGGATTTCTGTAATTGGAACACCAAAGTACAAATCATTACCCATATGTGCAACTTCAATATCATGATTATCTTCTTCCACATCGTTCGGTATAACGGGAGGTTCGGTTTTGGGTGTTGTTTGAGAATTACTTAGGGATGGTGCATCTTGGTCAACTGTAGTTGATGAAGGTGAACCGGTTGAGTCAGCAAGAACTGGAGCAATTACTTCATTAATTAGAACAACAACTTCAGGAGCTGGATGATCAACACTAGGTGAAGGATTGAGAAATTCATCGAACAACGGTTGAAACAGTATATCCTAGTCAGTTCGCGAAGGTGGTACAAACGGTGTTGAAGGATGAGGGTTTGGCACGAGTCCTGAACTGATTGTTGCAGGAGTCATTTCATGAAGTGCGGGTCCTGAACTGCTGTGTTCAGAAGCCATTGCAGTCAGCTCATTAAAGTCAATGTGAATGGTTTCAACTATTCGTCTAGTACGTCAGTTTTGTAAATCCGGTAATGCTTTCTCGTGGTGAATAGCCAATGAAAATACCTATATCGTTCGGTTGTAACTTGCCCAAGTTCTCGCTATCATTCGTTGGGTAGCAGAGTGCACCAAACACATGAAGATACGATAGGTCGGGAGGTTTGTTGTGCAGAAGCTCGTATGGTGTTTTACCATGTCGACGGCGTATCATGGAACGATTTTGGGTATAACAGGCTGTAGCAACCGCTTCGGCCCATAGAAATAAAGGAGCTTTTGCATAAATTAACATAGTACGGGCTGCTTCAATTAGCGTATGATTTCGTCTTTCAACAACATTGTTTTGCTGTGGAGAGCGGGCAACAGATGTTTCATGAGAGATGCCAACCTTCTCATAATATTCACGCAATGTCTGATTAACAAACTCAGTTCCATTATCTGTTCTGATGCGTCAGACGGTTTCCTTAAGTCGTACTTGGATCATCTTCAAAAAATTGATAATAAAAGCTGGAGCTTCATCTTTTGACCTTAAGAACTTAACCCATGTGAATCGTGAGTAATCATCGACAATGATGAGGATGTACTTCTTTTCATTAACACTTGCCACACGCATTGGTCCACAAAGATCCATGTGTAACGGATAGAGTTTTTCTTGATTGGTGTCTTCATATTTAGGTTTATGGGGTTTCTTCTTGCTCTTACCCATGGCACATGCAGAACACAGATGGTCCTTTTCAAATTTAAGCTTAGGGAGACCTCAAACAAGACCATGTCTAGTTAAATGGTTGATTGCACCAAAGTTTAGATGAGACAAACGTCGGTGCCATATCCAGGACTTAGTCTTTGAGGCCTTTGACAAGAGACATATGGGAGAGGATGCCATCATGTCTCCAAGAGACAGAGTATACAAATTGTTGCCTCGAGATCCAGTGAATAAATCAACACCTTCTAAATTACAAATGAAGCAGGTGTGTTGACGAAAAGCAACCTCAAGGTTCGAATCATAAAATTGCCCAACGGAGAATAAGTTATGTCCAAGTCCTTCTACATAGTAAACCCTTGATATCGTAACATTCCCAATCTGATAACACCATATCCCAAAATCTTTGCCACATAATCATTTCCGAATTTGACCGTACCTAAAAATTTATTGACGAAATTGGTGAGCTAAGAGCGATCTCTGGTCATATGCTTGGAGCAGCCAGAGTCCAAATACCAGAGGACAATTTGGACGACCTGCATGCATTAAGAGAGGAAGATGGAACATCAAAAATTATGGATCCCCAAGATTTACTAGGTTCCCTTTTGTTAGCAGATTCAGATTGAAGAACCTTAGGTTTGCTAATAGGAACATTAGTTTCAGAGTTCCTAGGTTTCTATGAATAGACCAATGTTACAGCAGGTTTAGATGTTTCATTATCTAGAATAACTGGTTTCCTAAGGGGCACTTCAGTAGTGGTGGTAATCTTAGTTAAAGGGCACGTATTTCCTATGATAGTGAAGGTCTAACCAGTAGGTCTCTAAATATATCCAATAGTTGTAAACATCTTTCCTATTGGTTTCCAAACTTTTCTCTTTGTTTGTTTCTTAGCAGATTTAGATTTTACATGAGCATTCACATTATTGATATAATCAAGAACACACAAATCATGATTATCAGAAAGCATGTAACCATTACACTTAACACATTTAAGTTCAGAATTAGCATTAAGCTTGGAATGCTGCACATGAGCAGTTCCTTTAGGTGCAACAACATGATTTTATTTTTCAAACTAGATTTAACTTTCTAAGGGTGGGCTTCTACTTTATTCATCTGAGTATTACTTTGTGTTTGCAGAATCCGCTTTCTTTGTATTACCTGAAGGCTGTGATCCGCTACCACTAGTAGATGGTTTTACTCATGTAGAAGACAACATAGGTTTGTTAGAAGCTAGGTTTGATGAAGAGGCATTTTTTATGATTGTGTTTCTTGAGGATGTGACGGGCTCAGTGAATCTAACTCTTTTGACTTTATTCATTGGGGTCACAGCCACTAATTGTTCTCCGGAATTGTTGATACTAGGACAGGTTTTTCTGATTTTTGAAAGCAACTCCTGAATTAGTTTAGTATACTTACAGGTAGATTCTAAGGTTGGGTCTAGGGGATAGTTTGCTTTAATATGATCGACTAGATCCCTAAGAACTGCAGCTTCTTCTTGAGTGTGCTTAATATAGGCAGAGTGAGCTGACCTTTTGTTCAACAATTTAGGGGTTATTGGTTCCGTATTAATCTCTGGATCACTAGGATGATGTGTAACTTCATTATTAGCTAAATCTTTTCCTTTGAGTTTCCTCAATTCATCCTTGAGAGTTGTAATTACCAAAACTTTTTCCTGAAGACAAGCATTTAAATCAGAAATTTCCACAGACTTTAGATTGACTTGATTAGTTAAGTCAGCACATTGTTCTTTTGATCGAACACGTGCTGGTTTAATCGAGTCATAAAGTTGCTTATAGGTCTGTTTCAAATGCTCATTCTCAGCAATAAGCTTTGTCACCCTATGATCCAATTCAATATTTATGGTTTCAATCTCTTCTAAGTCCTGTTTGATCTTATCCTTATCCATATTTCCACTGAGAGATTTAATTCTCTCTTTCAACTTCTTTATGACCATGTCTTTCTCTTGGGACTGAGCTTTCAATTCATTTAATTCAAACAATTGATCAAAACTTGGAGCACTTTGATTTGAAATAGAATTGTCCCTTTGAAAAATTTCCTGATTAAGTTGAGTATCAACTTCTAACGAAATGCAATGTTTTTCAAGAGTGGTAAACCTTTTGAACAGTTTATCGTAAATCTCTTTTTCAACAAAATCCTTTTGAAGCTCAGTCTCAAGTTTGAGACACTTTTCACATTCATGCACATTCACAGAGGCAAAATCCATAGAGGAATTTACAATCAAGTTCACAATATCTTTGCTCATCACTTGTTCCAAGAGTCGTTCATTTTCGTTCAAAGCTTGATTCATTTTAACTTCAAATGTTTTTGACTCTACACGATGTTGTTCCACAGCCTGTTCCATTTGATAGAAGACATTTTGGACTTCAGCAAGTTCATCAACCAATTGTTGGTTGAATGTACTAAATAAGTCCTTCAGAGCTTTTACAAATGGAATTATTTCATCCCTAAAACAAGCTTTTGTATGTTCGAAACCCCACGTGCCCTCAGTGATAGCTGTGGGCGTGGTTCTTTCTTTGACTACCACATCAAAGTTAGCAAGATGGTATTTAAGTTTCTTCAAACTCGTATTAACCATGCTGACTTTTGGAAGTTCTTTAGGAACCTCAACATTGGTGGGTCTATCAGAAAGATCGGGTTCTGAGGAACTCACAGAGTTATGCGACCAAAAGGCTTGTTCAGCAGATAATTCAGTTTGTGGAACAAACCGTGTTTCAAAATCTTTATAAAGTTTATTAAGAGCAGCATAATCGATTGGTGTGGTATCAATTTGTTTTATCTTTTCTTGCATCATATTATCCTTATGTTTTAAAAGCATTTTTGAACGACTCTCTTCAGCAAGTGTTAAGGTCTCTTCTGAGTCAGGGATCACAATAGGATTGGTTTTCTGAATTATATCACCAACATATAGCATAGGTTCCAACTGCTGAGCTTTCTTCAGATAGAAAGGATTTTGAAAACCTAGAGCTTGTTTAGTGGTATTATCATAGAAAAACTGAGGTTTCGTCAACATGTGAACAGTTTGTGCAGATTGATCTCTTTTAAAAACGATATTATCTAGGTGTTTGATCTGCTTTTCTAAGGCTATTTCCCTATCAAGGTTTCTAGATTCTTCTTTCTTAAAATCATTTTTGAGAAGTGTAACCGTTTGCAATAAAGATTCCTTTTCTTTTAAATGTTCTGAAAGAGTTCGTTTAAGATGATCAATCTCTACAGACTGTGCACATGAATCTGAAACGTTATCTTGACTCTTTAAATCAACGTTTTGTCCTTCTTTCAACACTTTGACTTGTTCCTTATATCTTTCAAGCTCAGCAGTTAAAGTATCATTGACACTTTTATTTTCCAGATTCGTCTTGGTACAATGAACTACTTGGGTTTTTAGTTGTTCAATCACAGATAATATCAAATCATCTTGTTGTGCAGAAGAGTTAGAATTTTGAACAGCTACCTGTTGTGATTCAATCAGATACTGAGAATAAGGAATGATATTGCTATCACTGGTTATTTCAGTCTCTGAATGGTTCACAACATTTGACTGTTCAGAAGACGGCATAGCCTGCACAACTTGATTAGTCATATCATTATTCACATTATCATGATTGTGTACCTCAGAAAGAGCGTCTGAACCATAGTGAGATAAATTCGCCATGAGAGCAACTTTGGCAGTGTTAAGTTCATCACAATCAGAGTCATATGCATCCAAATCATCAGCTTGATAAGCAGCATTGTGAGTTATGACAGTCTGTGTGGCTTGACCTTCTGGAATTCCTGGATCTGCCAAAAATGCGAGTTCCTCCTCATGTAAAATTTGACCACTTGCTTGAGCTTGAACCAACAACACTTTATCCTTAAACCACGAATCATCCCTTTTCCTCTTTGGTTTGGTGCACTATTTGGACATGTGGCCTTCCCCTTTGCAGTTGTAGCAAGATAACTATTCTTTGTTTTCCAGAATTATTTCTACTTGCTCCCGGAGTATAAGTCCTTGAAGTACCCGCAGCTACCGAATTTGCCCTCCCCTAAATCTGTTGTAATGTTCTCTTCCATATTAATGGGTAGCTTGTTTGTCCTAGTTTTGAAACGAGTATCACTAGCTGGTTATTGGTAGTGAGATAACGGAAAGTGATGACAGCAGTCAAAAACGACATCATGTAATTGATGGCATCAATGGGATCATTACCTTTCTGGAACACTGGAACAATTAAACCTGATTCTTGTTGGGAAAATTTAGATTATTGATCAACTGAAGGAGGATATTCCAATTAAGGTATAGATGATGATGGAGAATAAATTTATGTTGAATAAAATCGCCTGGTAATCATTGATGGATACAGTGATTGAAAGAGGTGTTGATGATTGATGAATTTAGTATTGTTGAGACTGATAAGGTGAACCATACTGTGGAGACAATATGAGAAACTTGTGGTTTGAATTTTTAAGAGTTTTGGTGTGAAATTTGAAGCGAGTTTGATAAGGAGACTAGGTCATCTGATGAGTTGCAACCAAAGCAAGCGGTCTGAATTGCGTTCATGCATTAAACGAACCTCATTTGCATGAAATTCATGTTGTCCCGCAATAACATGAAGTAAGATCCGATGTTATTTAGTGTGCAAATCTTGAACCAGTTTGACTCTGATCACAAATTTGCTCCATTTCAGGAGGAAGGGTAAGTCAAAAACTTTATGGTTCACTGTGAAAATTGTTCTAGTTTCATATTGTTACGATTTCATATAGGTCATTGAGTTAGCAGTTGAAAATCACAAGTAAAAATCACAAAGTGATCCCCCTTCTTATAACAAACTATTGAATTCATCATAAAGCTTACACTCCCTTTCCCATGTATTCGAGTCAATGAAGTTCCTTGCATGAGAAGTTGAATTCCTTTCAAAGTTCCCTAGCGACTTTATGATCGCCTAACCAATGATAGAACTTCAGGTGGTAGTCCTTGGAGAATGATATTAGTTGCCTTGATATCACAATCAGCTTGAAGTGCTTCTGTAGCAGATAACTCAGAATATTTCTTTGGCCTTGTAACTCTATTTTCCACAATTGAAGGCCAAATGAGTGGACCACTTTCAACGGATTCAAGGATCATTTCATACTTTTGTCCTATTTAGCATGTATATTACCATTCTGCTTTTCCAAAATCGTAACATGATCCTTTTCCAACATGGGTGGGACGATGTCAGCACCGAAAGGATAGCTTTGTCAGCAAGATTCGTCATTGCGAAAATGTATATTATTAAATGATTACTTGGTCTGATTCGTGACGTGGTAGAAGGTATGTGTGTTTATTTAAGTTGTCTTTTAAATGTTTTAATTGATGAAACTACACGGGATTTTACAATTCTTGACAAAACCGGGAAAATAATTGAATGCTTCACGGGATTTTACAAGTCAATGAAATAAACCGTATAATTTTGAAAATTGAGTTGTTTAATTCCAACAAAAGAGAAGAAAGAAAAAAATGTTCGATTTCAACTAAAGTGAAGTTGTTCGGTTTCAACTATGGTCGAGTGTGGTCGAGTTGTTTGGTTTCACGTCCAGAATAGGTGTGTCAGGATTTTAAGCTAAAATCGAGTTGTTTCGGATTTTCATCAACTAAGATTTAAGTTGTTCGATTTCCTCTTGTTCGGTTTCAATACAAAACAAGTTGTTCGACTTGAGTTGTTCGACTCAGTTGTTCGACTTCGAGTTGTTCGACTTAGTTGTTCGACTTGAGTTGTTCGACTCAGTTGTTCGACTTGAGTTGTTCGACTCAGTTGTTCGACTTAAGTGTTCGAGCTCAAATTGTACGCTTAATTCCACTACTACGAAACCCAAAAACTTAAAAACATAAAAGACACCTTTTGATGATTGTTTTGCAAAAATACTTGTACAACTAGTGTTACTAAACCTATAGGAACAAGAAAAATGAAAACTTTAAGGTTTTTAAGCCGAAAAATTTAAAATCAAGATTTTGCTCTTTATAAGATTTTCGAACACAAAAATGTAACAAAAATGATATTTTTCTTGATTCTAAAGCTTGTACACCCTATATCATAAAGTCTACTAGATCAGAATTACCAAGGTAAAAATCCTTTAGTGTACAAACACAATAGCTTTGGAATCAAAAGAAAAGAAAAAATAAATGGACGATATTTGAGCAAAAAACAAACGCAACAACGTAAAGCTTAAACACAATAACTAAAACACACCCACTCCATGGCTCTTGATACCAATAATAAATACAAGGGTAATCTTATGATATGAAAACAGGAAGAACTTAGTAGAGAAAATGGAAGGATGGATGAATTCTAGAGAGAGAAAGTTAAAGACATCATTATATTCATTACAAAGTGAGAATACAAACCAACCAACACCCTCTCCACAGCGTATGGAGAGGGTATTTATACACTATATTGGGCCGACCATGAGGCCTAATTGAATGGGCTTTAGCATGGCTTGGGCCATATTAGCTTAATATGTTTAATATATCTAACTACGGGCTTTGACTAGTAAATATTGGAAGTGACCGAGACTTTTCTTGATCCTAACACATTTTGTATAGTTATTGCAAAGAATTGTTACTTAATCGTTTATATTTGAGAATTGCAGTAATTATGGAGTACTTGGTGAATATTATCAAAAGGAACGCATTATGGAGCTTAAACGAAGATATTTTAAAGATTAATGATTCTGAAGACCAATATGCCGTATCCATCAAGGAAGATACGGCGAATCCGTGCCTGCACTCACCAAAGACCACAAAGGAATAAAGAGCAATACGCCGTATCCATAAGAAGTCAATACGCCGTATTAAAGATATAGTATGTGAATATTATGGAAGATATCAAACGTGGTCCCTACTCTAAGAAACTCCAATACGCCGTATCCAATCCCTTGGATACGCCGTATCAAACCGACTTCCAGACCCTATAAATACAAAACTCAAAAACAAGTTTTAGGTGTGCTAAATCATATTCTCGATACCAAAACCATAAAAGTCAATTTTTAAAGGTGAAAAAGAGCAGAAGAGGTCGAGCAACGCTATCAATTCTGTAGGAGACAACGTGTAATTCCATATACTTTAGTAATCGTTTAGTTTTTGGTATCATTCGTTAACTCGGTTAGTTTACCTTGGCTAAATAACTGCTTTTGTATTTATTATGACGTTTAAAGGCTAATACCTTCGGGTATTAGCCATTTTTATGAAGATCTGAATGTTTGGTATTTGTTTATCTCAATTTCTTGATTTATCGTTGATGCTTGTTTATGTTTATCAATTTATACTTGTTTACGCGCTTTTGTATGCGACCTATCATTCAACTGGATCTAGTGATACAAACAAAGTAATCTAGAGTCTGGGATAGCTCTCCATATAGTAATTTATACATCTAGAACCATAGGATCATAAATCTTGTCTTGCTAAATCTATGTCTAGGATACGCTTCGGGCTTAACTAGTTAATTAGATTTTGCCAATGGTTTATTGATCGTGTTGACTAGAAGGTAAACCTAGATAATTCAACAAGTAACATTCTGATTCCATTGGATAGTTGGACAAGTGGACTACTAGTGTATAAATCGCTATTAAGCGGTAAGTGGGTAAAGTCTCTATGAGCTAGGGTTTTACAAGATCACCATTGCTTTAATCCCTAAGATAGATTATAATCAGCGAATAAGGATGCTTTATGCGGATGCTTTAATTGTGACATAATTAATATGTCTAGGTCTTAGGATGATGTAACGCCTAAGTCTTAAGAATGATATACCACCTTGAGAGAAGAAATCATTGCACTTAATAAACAAACCAACTTTCTAATCGGATTAATAATGGTTAATACCGTTTTCTTATATTTGGCTTGACCGCTCTTTTATCTTTTGTTAATTTGCTTGTGTGGGTTAAAGTGCCTTGAATTGATTGTAGTCACCAACCAAACTGTGCCAGTCTCTCAGGCTGAAAACCCTTTTTTCCCGTTAGTAATTGGGATTAGGACTGACATAGGTTTAGAATAGAATATAATTAACATAGATTAGATAACCAAGATATTAATTAAATTGATAGATTTAACCTCGCTTCAAGTGTTCGACACCCTACTTACCACGAAACTACTACCGATCGGGTACACTGCCCGTTAAAGTGTTATTTTTGGTTTAGTCGGCAAAATATAAATTTAAAACTTGAATCATAAAAATATACACCACACAACGACACATCAAGTTTTTGGCGCCGTTGCCGGGGAGTGAAAATTAATCTTGATTTTTATTTGATATTTTGGTTTTTAACATTAGATTAGATCTAACCCTTAAGATTAGTGTAATTTAGAATAGTTTATATCTCTGCTTGTTTATTTATTCTGTTTGTGTGATACGGCGTATTCATTTCTCTGAACATGACGTATTTGGTATTTAATAGTTTTTCTAGTAAGATTATTTTAGGATGGACAATCCAAACCTTACTATGGAAGAGTACATCAGGCTCGAGGAAGAAAAAACTCGTAAATGTGGAAAAGTGTTTAATTGGAAAACTGCTACATATAAGAAATGACGATTTTTACGACCTTAGATCTATGGAAGCTGAATTCCCAGCTATTGTCGTTAACGATGACTTTGCACCTTAGGATACACTTCAGTGCAAATCTCAAGTAAGTACTCCTTTCAACGATGAAATCGACTTTAGAATATCATTTGACGAATCAGATGATGAGGATTACACAATAATTTGTGACAAAAACTCGTTTTCTTATAAAATGATTTCTGTCAACGATTTGAAAACGGATTCAGAAAATGATAATGAAAAATTCATGCCTTTAATTCTATCACTTGAACCTACGACCAGTTATATTAATGATTTAGACTTCTTTAAAGATTTTGAAAAGTAATTTTCAGCCATTGTTTACAATAATGCTCAAACGTCTAAATCAAATTTATTAACTGAACCGACCTTAAACCCTCAACATATCGATCAATTCAATTTAAATGATGAGACATCATTGTCCGAATATGATGAAGAGGAATAAAACATTCTGCACTTTAATGATCTATTCCCTTTCAACGTTGTTCATCCTAATGATTTAAAATCAGACGAGGACAATGATAATAATGTAATCGATATAATACTGTCTTCAAAGGGTAATGAAATTATATATGGGTCAAATATGCTTATGGATACAAATTGCGATAAAATAGATAAAATTTTTAATGAGGAAAGATTTGTCTTAGAACTTAATGTGAATATCGTAACTTGGATTTATTTTTTCAACGGGATGCTATTATGCTTTATTATGAATTTGTATGTGCCGTTTGGCATTCCGTTCGACCCTAAGCGGTATTATAAGGATGGTAATTGTACGATAATGTTACGGAGGCCAAGGTACGTTTTCTTTACTTTGTTAAATCTTTAAGAAAATTGGTCTCCAAGGATGGATACGGCGTATTAGGGTAAAACCTATACGACGTATCCACTATTTTAATAAAAGTTGACTTAGTCAACAAAATTCGCCAATACGGCGTATTAACCTTACCTCTATACGGCGTATCGAGTTTGGGTATAAAAACCCAATCAATAAGCCAGATTCGTTTTTACCATAACTTTTCACCATCACACACACACAAATTTTTTCTAAAATTCTTGGAAGATCGTTTGTGATTCAATCAAGTATTCATTTACCCTTTTAGATTGATCAATCGGTAATGTATTTTAAATCTTTTATCTTTTTTGATTTGATTTGGTTGAACTTTGATTTAGGGTTAGGTTTAGATAGGATTTAGTTTTAAAGGGTTATGCCAATAGAGTTTGAATGCCTTTTACCCCCCTCTCTTGTTTTTGTTGTTTGAAGTTTTTGACATTTTGAATGGGTAAAAATGGGTAGATAGGGGAAACCCCCTTTTGTTTTCATACTGTATAATCAATACGTCGTATTGATCAATTTTTACCCAAATTTAAAACTTCAATACGGTGTATTCAGTAAAATGAATACGGCGTATTGACGAAAAGAGGATCTTGAATTTTCAGACCCATACGCCGTATTGACTAAAACCTATATGGCGTATTGACATACTGATCCCTATACGGCGTATCCACTTCTGAATACGTCGTATCCACCCTCAGAATAGAAGGTTTAAAATTCTATAATCTTTGTGCTTTTTGTCATTAATTTTGCAGATATGGAACCCTTACCACCACGTGAGCAGAGACACCTATTTCTTAGATACCAGGGTCTTGAGTATATTGATAAGGATATTGCTGACTTCGAGGAGAGGTTAGAGAGGATTTACGGTCGTGAGATACACAAGGTTCAGGTTGTGGATTTTTAGGGGATGCCCGAGCTTATGAGGGATGGTTTGTTTACTAGGATGAGGATGGAGCACCATGATGATGCTGGTGTAGTTGGATTTACTAGTCAGGCTTGGGGGAAGCTGTTTGGTACTAAGGGTCTACTGGTTTGGGAGCTCATTTTGGAGTTCCTTAGCACGCTTAGATTTGGAGAGGTATTACTAGACTTGGATGCTCCTGGTACTATTCAGTTTCAGCTAGGTAGGGGCCAGGAGATGATTGAGCTGGAAGCAGTTTATTTTGCCCTTGGTATTACACACCGAGGAGGAGATGGAGTCCCCCGGTTTTGCTAGGTATTGGAGTGAGAGGATGATCCTTGGGAAGGGGGATCTACATGATTATTGGAGGGATATTTTGACTGATGGAGATTTCTTGGGACCTCCCCTTCCTACGCTTTGATCAGAGATGGCACACAGTATTGCTGGGAGGATTCAGGCACCTAAAAAGGTGATCGTGACTGATTTATTTTACTTGAAAGGGCTGGATGTTGGATAGGTCAACATCCCTTACTTGTTAGTTTGATATCTAAGGAGGTTTGCCGCTGAGAGGAAGAGTGGGGCTCATATTTCTGGTGGGCAGTTTATGGCTCGATTAGCTGAGCATTTTGGACTTTTGACTGTGGAGATACTAGGAGGATTGATGGTTATTACCCCTGAGCTTCCGATTATTGATATGGCAGAGTTGGTGAGGTTGCATATTTGTGCACAGTTTGATGATACATGGGATTGGGTGGCCATGGGACCAGAGAAGCAGCCCGATGTTGCGGTTGGTGCCCCTGCTATATCTGAGGATGCTCCTGCTGTTGACGAGGGTGACCAGGCTGTTCCGACACCCGTGCAGGCACCTCAGCAGCCACCACTACCACCAGCTGCTGCTAGGACTATACCTCAGAGATTAGGGAGATTAGAGGAGGATGTGCAGGGACTGCGTAGAGATGTTGGGAGCTTACGTGGATTGTGGAGATATCAATGATCGATCAGGGGAGATTCTCCACATGGATGATTTCGTGTATGACACAGTTGATGGATGCTAGTAGGCTGCCATACCAGGCATTCGATGGGACTTTCTGAGGGAGCTCACCTTTAGCATTCCAGAGACGTACTAGGCAGAGGACTGAAGGTTCCAGTACCTCGACAGCTTAGCAAGACCCACAACAGCCTAACCCATGATTCCTCTTATCCTTATCTTTTGTATCTATCTGTACATTTATTATTATTCGTGTCATGATGTATCTAACTATTAAATAGGTTCCCATATTTTTGCATATATATCGTGATATGACGTTTTGGTTTGTTTATGTATGATAGAATCAAAGCCTGGTAGTAAGTTCAGCACCATAGTTCATGGATATGATACGGAACCAAGCAGGATATTCATACAAAAAGCAAGAATGGGAACGAGATGATTTCAAAATATGTGGAAGCTAAAGAAAAGTCTAACTTAAAGACTTCGCTGTAAACAAAAGTGTTTCCCGGGAGACAACCCGGATTGTTATTTAATTTTATCGAGTCTGTCTTCCCATACATCAATACGGCGTATCCGCTCCATACCATACGGCGTATTGATTATCTGGACGTTATCAGTCTTTATTTTTATTGCACTTTAAAAACATTATTGTCAGTTCTGGAATACGGCATATTCACTAGACTGATACGCCGTATCCACCAGACTGACCCGTAATTAGTTTGTTTAGTTTAGTTTAAACTAACCGTAGGTACCAAGATAGGAATGTACATGTTTTTCCTATATTTTACACAGGACCTCGTGAAAGAATATCGACGAATAATTGGTGGAGAATTTACAAATCTGGAAGATCTTGAAGTGTTGGAGTCTTGAAACTTTAAGGCGGCTGTTTAACATGAATTATTGCTCATAAACGCAACTTGGAGAATCTACTGAGCAAATATCAGGGGAGTTTCTCATTCTAATTCTTTTTAAATTCTCGTATTTAATGTTTTACATATACAACAAGGACGTTGTATAATTCAAGTGGAGGGGGGGGTGGAATTAGAATGTTTACTTATTCTAATTTTCACACTAAAATGCTTAAATTAAAAAAAATTTAAGCATACTTTTATGAAATTACATGTTACATAACCCGCACACAATAACCCTTATTAGATATTGTGAGGATTTAGCCTTTTCGTTTCCAAATGTTTACCCAAATTCCACAAAATATGAGTGTGCCGGTGATATTGTAGACTTTAGAACTTGGCTTGGTATATCTATTCGAGACCACAATGATAAGTACTATGGATTTAGATGGAGTAACTTGTTTAAATTGGTAAATTTTAGGATTACACCCAAATCGCCTTTACACGTTGTTTGTTAACTATCTACACCGGTTAGTTAACCTCCCGTTTAAACCCTTTTCCACTCTCATCTTTAGAGTGAAGATCCATTAGAAATATCCGTAGAGCCAATCCTTTAGGAATTTACACCAACTATTTGTTTCATTACACCCTTACACCTTAACCTACCCTGTTAGATTTAGTTTAATTTACAGTTGCTAGTTGCTTAAAGTGTAATGTTTGTATTTCCCGAGTCTTGTGTCATTTTCTATCTTTAGTGCGGTTGGAAATTTGCACATTGCAAATGGGAATGTATATTAGTAGTCAAAACTCATGCGATTTTACTACTGTCACAATTATTGGTGAATCCGAAGAACGAAGAATTACCGAAGGAATTATCCAGAATTATTATGATCGTAAAGATGGTGAAACTACACCAAGATTTGAAGTATAGTTAGCAAAAAAAAAAAAGAAAAAAATGAGAAAAAATGAGAAAAATACAAAAAGAGAAAGAAAGTTTGAAGATAATCGTTTCGCAACTACCGAAGGAATTACACGAAGGATCTATTATTCGTTGATACGTCAAAAAAATCAACGATGTAGAGTATTGTACAAAGTGGAAGATATCGCTACTTGCCTTGTAGAATATTTAAAGTTATGGGATGATTGGGAAGTTGACCGTTGATGACATCAAATAACGTCTATTTTATAGCATCATTTGTCCCACGATATTAACCTATTTTGTATAATTATTGCAAAGAATTGTTACTTAATCGTTTAAATTTAAGAATTACAGTAATTATGGAGTAGTTGGTGAAAGATAGCAAAAGGCGCGCATTATGGAGCTTAAATGAAGATATTTTGAAGATTATTGATTTGAAGACCAATACGCTGTATCCATCAAGAAGATACGGCGTATCCGTGCCTGCATTCACCAAAAGACCACTCAGGATTGAAGCCCAATACGCCGTATCCAGAAGACCTCAATACGCCGTATTTAAGATATGGAATATAATATTCTGGAAGATATCAAACGTGGTCCCTACTCCAAGAAAAGCCCAATACGCCATATCCAACTCCTTGGATACGCCGTATTGAATCAACTTCCAGACATTTAGAAGGCTCAAAAACGAGTTTTAAGTGTGCTAAATCATATTCTCGATACCTAAACCACAAAAGTCAATTTTCAAAAGGGAAAAAGAGCAGAAGAGATCGAGCAACTCAATTCATTCAATAGGGGACATCGTGTAATTCTTATACTTTAGTAATCGTTCAGTTTTTGGTATCATTCGTTAACTCGGTTAGTTTACCTTGGCTAAATTATGACTCTTGTATTTAAAATATCCTTAAGGATACATTTTTATAAACTTCTAAAGGCTACTTGAGGACAAGTAGGATTTAAGTGGGGGGATATTTGATAACATCAAATAACGTTACTTTTATAGCCTTATTTTATTTCCCCCTCCCTCCCCCCCCCCCACACTCACCCCTTCCTGTCCCCCGAGGATATTAACCCATTTTGTATAGTTATTGCAAAGAATTGTTACTTAATCGTTTATATATGAGAATTGCAGTAATTATAGAGTAATTGGTTAAAGATAGCAAAAGGCGCGCATTCTGGAGCATAAATGTGTCACACCCCCAAACAGGCCCTGGACGAAATACGTTTTCGGAGGCGTGACGTTGTTGAGCATCTCAAGTACAAAGCATCAAGAACGACCTCTAAGGGTATGTTTTGAAAACAAACAAGCGTTGCACAAATTTGGGGGGGGGAATAAAAAATTTCAAAAGTTTCTCGTCTGATTTAGCGTCCAGGGGTGTGACGTTTATGAATATCTCAAGTACAAAGCATAAAGAACGACCTCTAACGGTACGTTTTAAAAATAAAAACCATTGCATAAATTTTAATTATAAATCAAGCAACAACATCCACGCTATGCACCTGAAAAAACTTGTTTAAAACGTCAACATAAAGTTGGTGAATTTATAGGTCTAGTTCAAACGTTGTTATAGTGGACCACAAGATATCAAAATGTATGTGACAGTCATAGGAGATACAACTTCACATAAAAAGGTATTTATGTTGCTATAAGCTCATGACACTGAAACTAATAATGAAAGATAGCGTATACATTGCTATAAGTATTTGCTTTCCCTTACAGGTGTCCGACCAAAGATACCTAACCAGTTTCGACATGACATATATCCGTTTATCGCGAGCCCCGTGGGTAGTGAGCGATACTCACCCGGATAGGGATAATTAGTCCCAATAGATCTATTTATTCACTCGTGCTCCCTCAACCGGTCCTCCGGTCAAGAAATTGACAGTTCTTGATAGTTTGAGCAATAGTGGTCTAAACGCTACTTAGGCAACATGTAAATAGGGAAATCTCACGTATAGTAGTTGTGTCCAGTTTTTAAAAACAAGCAATGTTTCTCACCCCAAGTTATAAAACACTTATTCAAAACGAGTAAAAGAGTGGGGCTATGAACTCAACTTGATGATAAGATAAAGAGTACACGTCAAAAAGTAGGGTCACTTGGAACGAATGGTGGTACACGAGTATGACCTAGAAGAATACGAGTTTTGATTTAGACTCGGAAAGTTAACATATGTGATTGATGAATGAACGTTTATTATTCATTTTTGGTAAACGTTATTTGTGTATTAAAAACATTAGTGATCGATTTTTATGAAAAGTCTTAAGTTGTAAGTAAGTACGTATATAATATTATATTAATTATATAAATATAATATTATATTATTATGAATATATAAATAAACTTGTTATTTATAATTTGACATTTCTAAATCGTTAAGTAATTTAGTCAAAATATTTTATTATTTATGTTTTCTAAGTATAAGATTTTTACAAAATTTCGGCATGACCCGTTCGTGTTTACTCATTTTTCCAAAGTTGTAGACTTTATCAAAAACCAATTTCAAACCACTTCCAAATCACAATTTACAATTTAAAAACTCTATACAATCGTTTTCCATTTTAAACAAGGCTAACGAGTCACAAAAACTCTTATTGGGGTTTTTGGCCCAATAAGCCTTTAAAACGCCAAAGTACGAAATAAGTAAGTCCGATATACTAAAAATCAACCCATGGGACAACCAAAGTCAACCATATAAAGACAAAAATCCCAAATTTCCCAAATCAGTCCCTCAAAGAAAACTAAATTGCAAAAATAATCCCTAAACCCTAACGGTGTTAACTCTTTAATATATAAAGAGTTAACACCCGTTAACCTTTTTATAAAACCAAGCCTAAGCCCAACACCCAAATACCCGGCCCAAAACCTTTGTATAAGCCCAAGTCAAACCATTTTACCCCGGGTTAAAGAAAAGTCAAACACACCCTCCTTTTATAAAAGGTAAAACGCGGGAAAAACAATTTTAACTGTTCATCATCTTCCCCGTTTTACCTCGAGCTCAAATCAAGGGGTAAATCCAAATTGGTGACATGGCTACGCAATTCAAGTGATAAAGGACACCTTGGTAGAGTTAAACGTCACATGATGCTCTCATTAGCCAATTCCCAAAAGGAAGGACACACGTACAATGAAGGAAACACACCAAGGACTAGTATTTTGCACTAAAAGACTTGAAAAAGAAGCACAATGGCTCTGACACACGGAATGCCACGTTGGCAATCCGTGTGCTCACCAAAGTGATCAAACGGCTTAAGATAGAGATCCAATGATTGGCAAGATTCAAGGGCACAGATTTATGGGAATGTCTAACAACCTCCAGGACCTAGAAGCTTCTCTGAAGGCTATAAATAGCCCTCACATTCACACACACGAGATACGTAGTTTTTAGCTTTTAAAATTTTAGCTTATGTAAGTTTTTTAGCTTTTAAACTTTAGCTTTTGTAATTTTCAAATTCAGTTATTGTAATTCATTTTCAAAAGGTTGTAATCAATTTTCAAGTTAATGAAATTTAGTGTTCTTTTATTCAATCTGTCATAAGCTCTAGTAATCTTCAAATGTTGTCAGTCACTATTTCAAAAGCTCCTAATAAGCTCATACAAGCTCTTTGAGTCTCTAAGCTCAAATTGAGCTATTAATAAGCTCTTAATATACTTAAACCAATAAAATCAGTCTTAATACCTTTGCTTATGGATTTTGAGCTTTTGGATGATGAACTAGCCATGGATGAGTTCATAAGGACTTTTACTAGCTTATCATTGATAAGCTAGAGCTTGTAGACAGCTCATTTGAGCATTGATTTGCCTTTGTTTAGCTAAGGCTTTGGTAAGTTTCTTATTTCCTTTTCTGTCTTAATTTCCTAGCTTAATAGTGCTTAACTTTTGCTTATTTCTTGCTTATTAGTGATTATTTCTGTCTTTTTATGCTATTTGAATAAGTTTGATTATCTGTTTTTGATTAATATAGCTTAAATCATAGTTTGCTTCATTTTATCTCAAATCTGTCATAAAAGCAAAAAAATATTAGCATAATAAGTAGCTGTTAGATTCTGGCTTATTTGTTGGTAGTCATAGCTTAATTAAGGTAAAAATAAG
>BQNB010086123.1:6617-28284 GCA_026074375.1 Tanacetum coccineum | reverse complement strand
TCAAAGATCACATAACATGAAGGAACAAGCCTACAACATGATAAAAACCAAATACTCAAGAACTTAAAGACAAAGCAATCTTAACAAAGTGTAAGGAAGCAAGATTAGAGATCTCACCTCAAGAATTCAAAGACCACACATTAGAGGAGATTGTTAACCTCAAAATATGTTTTTGAGCATGGAAACTCAGAATCTGCATGAAGCCTCGCTTCGGGGGAGATTGTTAGCCTTAAAATATCGAGTCAAACAAGGAAGCTCGGCTACTAATTATGGAAGCACGATCTTGATTAAATATATGTTGTAATAGGCTAGGTTATGGGTATCGGGCTCGTCTTGTAATCTAATATTATATGTGTATTGGGCTAAAGCCCAAGTCAATCCCGAGCCCATCCCATCTAGAAAGCCCACACGTCTCACTTAAGTAAAGTGGGTATATAAACCCTTTTCCAACAAGGAAAATTATTTTCTCTCTACTTTCTCTCTCTTGTTTCTCTCTCTAAACTTCTCTTTACAATTCTTCTCATATTCTTATCTTTATTTCTTACTTTGATCATGAAGTGTAAGTGATTACGGGTTACCGACATCTTGAAATGGCCCTGAGTTTTACACTCAAAGAAAGTGAGAACTCTTTGATTTACCCCTTGAGCTCTTTGGTTTTTTTGCAGCAGCAGGCTAGCTTATACAGTCCTGGGTAAGATGGCCAGTCCTCTTGCAGTTGGTGCATTTGGGAGCACACTATCCATCATGGTGGTAGTTGCATTTAGGGCACAGAGGTTTAGAGCCTCCGTATGATTTTTCCCTAGGCCCTGCATTATAGGCCCGTGTCACATTATGCCTTTTAAAAGGATGCTGCTGGTTTTGATTGTTCCTTGAAGTGTCCTCAAATTTCCTTTTGTTTTCCGCTTGACGTTCAGCCAAAGTACGGATCTTTTGATCCATCAGTTCGGTTGTAAACTTAATTGCATCTTGCATTTTCTTTGGCTTAGACGCCATCACACTTCCTTGGATCATGTCGGGAAGGCCAACGACATATTTTTCAACTTCATTCGATTCTTCAGGAAATATTCTTGAGCACATCAATGCCAACTCTTGGAAACGTTGGTTATAGCTTTCCACATCAGTACCTTTGACTTTCAGATTCCAGAGTTCAATTTCAAGCTTCTTGATATCGCCCCTTGGGCAGTACTTATCGTTCATCATCTTCTTCAAAGTTTTCCAAGTCATTGCATATGCAGCATCATGACCGACAGTCTTAACGTGGGAGTTCCACCACGTCAAGGCATTTCCTTGAAGAGTATAAGTAGCAAACTTGATTTGACATGCGACTGTGCAATTTCTTATAAACAGATTCCATCTTTTCGAACCACTGAGTAAGACCAACAACTCCTTCAGTACCCTTGAAATTCAAGGGTTGACATTTAAGGAAGTCAGTGTAGGTGCACTCACGAACAGTAGACACCTGTCTTCATCCGCCAGTTCCTTCAAATCACAAGAAAATATAATACACGTTAGATTTCATACAATCATAAACGCGACATGACATATGCACAATAAATAAAATGAGATCACAACACACAGTAAAATATACAACTAAAGTGAAATCAACAATGACATAAATAAATCTACATCCATATATAACAATGTCGATAATCATACATGATAGTTTGGTTACAATGACCAGTACAATGAGATACAAAATGAAAATATGGTCCTAAGGCAATGCTAGCTGGGAGTTACCCATAATACTTAACATGTCATACAAGATAGCTAAAAGATAAACAAAATCTGTACAGCCTACTAGCTTCGGGTTACCCATAAAACTTAGCAGGCTATGCATGATAGCTAATAATGATACAATACTAACAGCTACTACCAGCATCCTCTGGTCCATCCTAAGGTCCTGCCTCTACAGTGCATATAAGCTCTCTAAACCTGTTGTGCTTGTGCAGAATGTGGGCCATCAGTCTGTCATCATCACCAATCCTCTGCCTTTGTAGTACATCAACGTCCCTCTGCAAAGCTCTAATATAGGCCTCCATGGCCTGGATCCTGCTCTTAGAGTGAGACCATGCCTGTCGGGCAATAAAGGCCTCACGCTCATAAAAAGAAGCCATCGAGCAAAAGTATCTTCTCTCTCTAATCAATAGAGAAACCTGAGCTCCCAGCAAGGCTCGGTCATCCTGTGCGTCCTCACAATGCACCTGAAGCTCACGAGTCTCCTGCCTCTGAGTAGTAGCAACGTTTGTAACCCTCTCATTGTTCACTCCTACGACGGTCATCGCTCTAATCTCAGCAGCACGGATACTAGCATCCATAGTATCGATAAATTCATAGTCAACTATATGGGCTGAGATAATGTCCCATCGACGATACTGCCGACAGGACAGGTAATCACTAGCTAACGAACTCTCCCCAACTTCAAACCTACCAGTGGGAGTAGTAAAACGAGCTCTCTTCCAAAGTGGCATGTCCACCTCGGGAAGATCATCTGTGTGTGTGGTAGATGGTAGTAATAGGGGTAGTAATGGTATTTTTGATAGATGATGGGTGGGTGGTAATGCAGCTCTCAACCGAATCCCGGCTACTCTGTAACCTAATGGTGCCTCAGCGTATGTAGGGCTAGTATGGGTAGGTTGTAAAGGTAGAGGTAATGGTGGAGATGGTACAGGTAGTGGTGGTGAGGGAATTTAGGGGAGTGGGGATGATAGTGGAGTAAGTAGAGAAGGTGGTGGTGATGAAGGTAGTGCAGCAGCAACCGCGACAATGAGTGCCTTAGTAGCAGCTAACATCGGTGTCTGGGGTCGGACGAACATCCTAGCCATGTGACGTCTAGGTGATGGTACATGTGTAGGACATACCGTTACAGTCCCTCAAATTCCCTCTGTACCACATTAAGAGAACATGTCATCAACTGTAACAACAGAAGAGTCGATTGAAGCTGGATGCTCCTCCTCCTCGTCATCATCCTCAAAAGCCTCCTGCACCTCATCATCATCATCATCATCGTCATCGGATGACTCATCATCATCATCATCATAGTCCCCTCCATCGGCAGGATAGTCGACATGATCCTCCTTAGGGTCCTCCTTTGGATCCTCCTCCGAATCGGAGTCAGCAATGTAGCCCGGTGATAGGGCTGCAGGTGAAGCATCATCTGGTAAAGGTTGATCCTCAATAGGTGCGTCAGCGTCAGATGGAAACAAGTACTCTGGGTACTCAGGCTCAGGTACATAGTTTGAAGAAAGCGGTGCCTGCTCTAGCTCCTTAGGGCCAGGCACATAGTCTAGAGAAGGTGGGTGCTCAGGACCAAGCACCGTAGTCTGCAGATGGTGGTGCCTATCTTGGATACTGTGGTGCCTCCTCGGGTGCCTCTATCTCATCATCAGATCCCCAGTAGAATCTCCATGGCTCCGAATCAGTATACACAGACATATAGGTAACTGTGGATGATGAAGACATGGATGTTGTAACAATAAAATAAACTTATATAAGTATATTACATAAGACCAGTATAGTATATACGTAATATAATATAAACACGTATATAGATCATGTAAGCATCTAGTATAACCAACTAATGCAACCAAATAATATATGTATGTCCCGTGAAAAACTTTTGTACTATGCAATGTTTCAAAACGGTTATAGTCCAAGTAAAAACATTTGACCTGGTTCTCTATAACCTTGGCTCTATTTACCAATCTGTAACACCTTCAAATAGGGTCGCAGCGGAATAAGGGTTCTGAGAGCTTTGCAGAGGGACGTTGATGTACTACAATATCAATGTTTTTACTTTTATAAAATGTTTCAAATTTTTTATGAGATTCGAATTCCAACAGATTCATTAAAACAATCCCTATATATATATATATATATATATGGGATAAAGATCAAATAAAAAGACAAATATTCGTGAGAAGGATAATTTTTTTTAAAGTTCTCAAAAAATTCTGGAAAAATTCCATAAGATCGTGTATGTTGGTGCATGAAAAAGTTGTAAAGGAAGTTATTCTAAAAGTAGATAGTTTTTCCGAAAAAAAATTATGAAAAAAAACGTTTGTGCATTAAATCGGTTTTTTGTGCATCAAAAATTCGTTTTTGTACCCAACTTCTTTTGACTTTTTGCATCAAAATTTTATTGCGCATCAACCTATAACAAACAAAAATTTGGCAACAAAATGTTTTTAGTGCATCAAAATATACTTTTTTTGCGCATTAAAAAAAGTAAAAAAACTCAAAATTAGAAAAAAAACATCTTTACAAAAGTTTTATCACCAACATACTTGATTTAAAGAATTTATTTTGAATTTTTTTGATAACTTATTAAAAAAAAAGTTTTTCTTTTTATATCCTTCTCACGAATATTTTCTTTTTAATTAACCATCCTCAATATATATATATATATAAAATATATATATATATATATATATATATATATATATATATATATATATATATATATATATATATATATATATATATATGTATGTGTGTGTGTGTGTGTGTGTGTGTGTGTGTGTAATTTTTAACTAGTTTTATAAATTATAACTTGATTAATTTGTACACGTCCTTTACATTAATTTATATCATATGTCTTACATATTTTAGGTCCTCATATTTTTGTCCATAATGATTGTCCAAGTAAAGTCCTCATGATAATTTATATACAACTTTTGTATGTAAACTTTCAACAAATAAATTATCAAATGACTTCATAAATTAATCTACACTTATATAAAGTGTGTCCTTGCATTTTTAACACCATTTTACCATAGATATAAATGATTTCGAATTATATACATGCTTGCAATATTTTACAAATCATAAAAACAAACCCTAGGTGGTGATTAACATAATAACAAGTATGTAAAATAAGTAAATGAATAAATAGAAAGATTAGGGTTTAAGTAGACCTTATGTGAGTGTATGAGAATGAAGAACACAAGCTTATACCCAAGCTTAAACCCAAAATACTTCCAAGAAAACCCTAATAACCCTAGTTTTCTTCTTGAATCAAACCCTTAATTAATCTATACCCAAGCTTCCAAATCACCTTACAACACCTTAGATATGAACCCTAAGAATACTTGTACACTTAATACCTTGGTAGAATAAAAACTATGAACACCTTAAAAACCTAAATGTGAGCTGTGGGTTATTGGACAAAGGAAGAGAGAAATATGTTTGATTTATTTTGCTAGTTGGGGGGGGGGGGGGGTGGGGGGGGGGGGGGGGGGGGGGGGGGGGGGGGGGGGGGGGGGGGGGGTTGGGGTGGGGGGGCTGGGGGGCTCGGGGGGGGGGGGGGGGGGAAGTATGTTTAAGTCTTACATAGTACACTTATATTTACTAGAAGTATTCATGAAACAAATAACTAAACCATGGTTCAAGAGTGGTAAAGGTACTAATCTTGTAAGGTGCTTTCCTCCTCCCTAGGAGGAGGGATATGACACTAATGGATGAAATAAGCATGTGCTTAATATTAGAAGTATAATTTGAATTTGGTCTTGGTTATTGTTAGGTCTTGTTTATCTTGAATCATACATAATCAACCATGAAAGCTTGGAGAGAATAATAGAGGATGGCAAGTATTCAAATTTCAAAATGTTATTAAAATGGAGGGAAAAAGGAAAAGTTTATTACAAGGCATCACCTTCTAATGATGATTAGAAGGGGGTTTTTATAGAAGAGGAAGCGTTGCTTCCCTTCCTTTATTTTTCTAATGTTTCACTTCTAGTCCATATTCTTTGGTAATTATGCTATTTCTTACTTTTAGCATAATATACCTTATTACAAACTACTTTATTCTAAACAAAATAAAGACTAATAACTAAATCACATAATTTACACTTTTTATGAACCTAACAATCTCCCCCTAAGTATCGATTATTCTGGGCGTTCTCTTCGTGGTCCAAGTGGTATTCCATTCACATACATCTCCCATCTTCTCATCTAATTTCGATACTTTAATCTTACTTCAATATCTTCTTCAAATAATTTTAGATACTCAACTTCTTCATTGGTGAGATCTCTTTGAATATATCCATACTTAACATCATTATTGAAACTCCTTAATCCTTCTAATACTCTGTTTAGTGTTGCATCACAAAACTTATGAATCTCTGAATGTCTCATCACCCTTTTCTCTTTCTTGCTATTCTTGTATATGATTCCATGTACGGGCTCATAGATGATGGAGAACATTTTGTGTTTTTCAACTCCTAGGAAAGATATTGTTGGTGCAGTAAGATTAAATTTCTGTTGATAACTTTCAATTCCAAGTTAAAAATCATACACTCTTTCCCATATCACTAAACTTCTGATGAATACTGATAAAGATCATAGAAACACTGTTTCTGCATAGTCAGGTACCTTGCCATTCATAATCAGCAAATACATGTCCTCAATATCATTCTTATTGAGATTCTTGTAATCAGGCTCGGTAATCGACACAATGCACTCATTAGCTCTTCTTGCAACTATCTCTGTGATAAACTTGTGTTCATGACCCATTTCCCTGTTCGTCTTGATACTTGAAATAATCTTTGAGTTCAAATAAATCACTTCCTTTGGTTTTCCAGGCTCTTTTTGTTTCCTTATGTAGAAGATCTTTGCATGTGGATTCTTCCAATGTTCAACACCATATTGAACATAAGGATTAAATTTCTTAACACACTTATTCACCCATCTGGAAGTTCGTTCTTCGATATCATCATCATTAAAGATAATTGCAGAAAACTTGTGAAGTGACAATACGATCTTCTCAGGCCCTAAACTTCCTTTCTTTAGATACAAAAGGTCTTGATTTATAAGAGATAGTGGTGGAGCTTCAGGATCTCTCTAACAACTTTGAACTAGAGGTGTGGTCTTTCGTGGATGTGGAGAAACAAGGATTTCCTTTCTACTTTCCTAAACAATGTTACTTTTCAGGAAATTCTTCATCTGATTAATGTGATATTGATGCTCATCTCCTGAAGTACATCTTTGTATCAACATCTCATCAACCATTTTCTTTAATTTTGCTTCATCAATTGTCAGTGATACTTCTTCCATAATATCTTGTGACATTTGCTTCGTGGTATTTTAATCATCATTGATAGCATAAGACTCAGTCCAAAAAATAATAATCGTCTCTTGCTCTTGAATTTCCTAAAGTTGAATGGACCTTGTTCTTTTCATTGACCTTGCCCCAAACGATCAACTCTCAAGACAATATACTTCATATCAACGTCTTCTTTCGCTTTGCCACGATTATCCCACTCGGTTGAGAATCAAATGAGGTTCTTGTCTTGATCTCTTAGGCGAATGGCAGAAGGTCTACATGTAGTTTGTGGTACCTGAAGATTCTCAAACTTCATCTGAAGTGCAAGCCATATTGCTATGTCTTGTTACTGCAACCGAGGATCGTTTTTATGGAAAGATACAGTTCATATTGTTGTTCTGGAACAGAGAGTGTTTGTGATTGAACTAGATGAACATGAAGAATATGTCCAGACATATAACTTCTTACTGACACATCAACTTGAGAAGGAATGTGATTATCAATAGCGTTCTGAATTTGTGAGGAAATTTCAGCCTATATATTCCCACGCTCTTGTAAAATAGCTTTAGCAATCATCCGTTCCATCTCTTCTTTAGTCTTTTGTCTTTCCAGAATCAGCCCTTCCACAACATACACTAGAACTTGATCTCAAACTTGCTCAGGAATTTGCTTTTTAACTTGCTCCTTAATATGCGTATCTACCATAGTGGGTAATGATTTAACCATTACTTCTTGGAGATGATCAGCAAGAGTATCAAATGACTTCCTTGACAAAAACCTTGCTTTCAGATGTTCAAACAAATATGTATAACGTCCCTGTATATCCTAAAGGAATTTTGTATCGTTGAACGAGCAGGTTTGGCTTTATAAAGATAGAAGTGGTTTGTTTTATTTAAAGTTGAGCATGGTGTGAACTGAATGAATGGGTCAGTCAGTTTATTTGTATCAGATTACGACACTAAAGGCTTAACTAGACTCTCCGAAGAACGAGTCAGAGAAGTGTAAGATAATAGATCGAGGAAGTAGATTCTGGATAGGTGTGTCAACAGAGACAATGGTGCTGCGTCAGAGCTATTCTATCTATATAGATACAGTGTTGACTCGATGATATGGATTAGAGAATGTTATTGATTGATAGTTTACCCCCCCACCTCCCCCATCACGGCTCTCTCGAGTCGTCTAACTTCTATTACATAATATTCTCCTCTCTGCTTGACCTGAGACTCATGTGTGTGTGTGTGTGTGTGTGTGTGTGTGTGAACCTTGCTATCGAGCGAACTTTAGTAAGTTTCCAGTCTTCATCATTAGTGAGTCTGCCATAAGCCGTTACTAATAGTCCAGATGAGGTGGAGATCACTAATGAGGGTAGATGGCTGGAAATACTAATGTTGTCATACCTATGAATGGTTAAAGGAAGAGGATGAAGAATTAACTGATGAAGTGTGAATGAATTTAAAGCGAAGGGAGAAAAGAAAAGATTATAGAGGAGTCTGGGAGTTACACCTTTCCCACACCAATTAGATCTCTAGGATATTATTATGATATAGTATCTTCGGGATACTTGAGAAGAAATCCCAAGATTTTGACGGTAACTGATACTAAAACTACACCATCATCAAGATCACCCAGCACCAACTTATCTAAAACAAACCAACTTCTATCTTTATTTAAAGCCAAACCCCCCCCCCCCTGATCGTTATCAAACGATACAAAGAATTCCTTTCGGATAGACAGGGACGTTATACATATTTGTTTGAACATCTGAAAGATAGAGGTTTCTTGTCAGGAAGTAATATGATACTCTTGCTGATCATCTCCAAGAAGTAAGGTTAAAAATCATTACCCACTATGGTGATAATCATATAGGAGCAAGTTAAAAAAAGAAATCCTGAGCATGTTTGAGATCAAGTTATGTGTATGTCTGGGATGGGGACTGATTTGAAAGACAAAAGACTAAAGAAGTGAAGGAAGGATGTTTGCTAAACTTATTTTACAAGAGGTGGGAATTATACAGGCTTGAAATTTCCTCACAAATCAGAACGCTATTGATAATCCACTTTCCTTCTAAAGTTGATGTGTCTAGTAAGATGTTAATATGTCTGGACATATATTCTTCATGTTATTCTAGTTCAATCCACAAACACTCTCTGTTCCATAGAACAACAATATGAACAGTATATTTCCATAAAATAAGATCACTCGGTTTTATGCAGTTAACAAGACATAGCAATATGGCTTTCACTTCTGATTGTAGTTTGAGTTTCTTCAGGTACCACAAACTACATGTAGACATTATGAACATTTCGCCTAAGTGATCAAGACGTTCCTATGATGAATGCTCATCTGAGGGGAGAAATCGTGCAAAGCGAAAGAAGACTTTTGACTATGAAGTATATGTGTCTGGAGAGTGATCGTTTGGGCAGGTCAATGAAAATGAACAAGGTCCATCAACTTTAGGAAATCAAGAGCAAGAAGACGATTATGATTTTTGGACTGAGTCTTATGCTTCAGATGATGATGAAATACCAACGAAGCAAATGTCACAAGGTTATTATGGAAGGAAGTATTATCTGAACAATTGATGAAGCGAAATTAAAGAAAATGGTTGATGAGATGTTGAGACAAAGATGTACTTCAGGAGATGAGCATCAATATCACATTGATCAGATGAAGAATTTTCTGAAAAGTGACATTGTTTGGGAAAGTAGAAAAGAAATCCTTGTTTCTTCGCATCCTCAAAAGACCACACCTATAGTTCAAAGTTGCCAGAGAGATCCTGAAGCTCTAGCACTATCTCTTATAAATCAAGACCTTTTGTATCTAAAGAAAGGAAGTTGTAGGGCCCTGAGAATGATCGTATTGTCACTTCCACTATGTTTTATGCATTAACTTAATGATGATGATATCGAAGAACGAACTTTCCAGTTGGTGGAATAATGTGTTAGTTAAGAAATTTATCCTTATGTTCATATAGGTGTTGAACATTGGAAGATCCACATGCAAAGATACTTCTAATAAGAAACAAAAAGAGCCTGGAAAACCCAAAGGAAGTGATTTAATTGAACTCAAAAGATCATTCAAGTTATCAAGACATACTGGGAATTGGGCCATGAACACAAGTTTATCACAGAGATAGTTGCAAGAAGAGGTAATTGAGTGCATTTTAATTATGTTGTGTCCGTTTAACCGAGCCTGATTACAAGAATCTCAATAAGAATGATATTGAGGACATGTATTTGCTGATTATGAATGGCAGGACTGTCTATGCAGAAAACTGTGGTTTCTTTGATCTGTATCAGTAATTCATCAGAAGTTTGTGATATGGGAAAGAGGTAATGATTTGTAACTTGGAATGAAAGTTATCAACAGAAATTTAATATTACTGACACTAACAAATATCTTTCTTGGAGTTTGAAAAACACAAAAATGTTCTCCTCATCTAGGAGGCCGTACATGGAAATCAATATACAAGAATAGCAAGAAAGAGAAAAGGGTGATGAGACATTCAGAGATTCATAAGTTTGTGATGCAACACTAAACAGAGTATTAGAAGTTAAGGAGTTTAGTTTCAATAATGAATGTTAAAGTATGGATATATTTTAAAGAGATCTCACCATATGAAGAAGTTGAGTAGTATCTAAAATTGATTTTGAAGAAGATATTGACGTAAGATTAAGTATCGAAATTAGATGAGAATGATGGCGAGATGTGAGGTGAATGGAATACCCTTGTGTGTCACGAAAGAAGCCCAGGAATATCTCGCCGATATGTGGGGAGATTGTTGGTTCTTAAAAAGTGGTAAATTTTTTTTCATGTGATTTAGTTTTTAGGTCTATATTTTGTTTAGAATAAAGTCGCTTGTGTGTAATGTGGACTTTACTTAGCGACTTTCACTCAGTAAGGCTATTCTCGTAAGACACGAGAGTGCAGCAGTGAATGTAATTGAGCCGCGAGCAATGTATTGTCTAGAGTAGAGTGGAATGCATCAAGTGAGATCTAAGTTTATAATCAGAGGCAAGGAGTATCAGGATCCATGCACTCGTTGCTACATTGTCTCTATAATCAGTGAACGCACTCTCAGTGCGCAAAAGTCATCATTAGAGGAATGCACTCGTAATAAAAGCATTTTCCTATTTTCCTCCAGTTTTAATTACATTTTGATGAGAATCGGAGTGGATGTTGTAACCTTAGGCGCCATCATCTTTTTTATTCTCTCCAAGCTTTCATGGCTTGATTATGTATGATCAAGATAAACCAAGATCCCTAACAATACCAAGACCAAATTCAAAATTAGATATACCAGATCTAATATTAAGCTCTTGCTATAGTTCACGCCATTAGTGTCATGTGTCCCTCCTCACTTGCGCGAGAGGAGAGCACCTTACAAGATTAGTACCTTTACCACTCTTGAACCATGGTTTAGCTAGTTGTTTCATGAATACTTCTAGTAAATATAAGTGTACTATGTAAGACTTAAACATACTTTCCCAACTAGCAAAATAAATCAAACACATTTCTCTCTTCCTTTGTCTAGTAACCCACGGATCACATTTGGGTTTTTAGGGTGTTCATAGTTTTTATTCTAGCAAGGTATCAAGTGTACAAGTATTCTAGATGGGTTCATGTCTCTCTCGTGGTGTTGTATGGTGATTTGCATGCTTGGGTTATAGATTGTAATTTTAGGGTTTGTTTTAAAGAAGAAAAACTAGGGTTATTTGGGTTTTCTTTGGAAAGTATTTTGGGTTTAAGCTTGGGTATAAGCAGATGTGTTCTTGCTATCTGATATCTATCTACGCAGCTTGCCACATCAAGGTCTACTGAAACCCTAATCTCTTCTCTTTTATTCATTTACTTATTTTACCCCCATACTTGTTATTCTGTTACATCCACCCCTCGGCGTTTGTTTTCTATGATTTTGATAAAATATTGCAGCGCTGTATCTATATAATTCGAAATCATTTTTAAATGCTATGGATTAAAACATGGTGTTAAAAATGCAAGGACACCACTTTCATATAAGTGTAGATATTTATGAGTCATTTGATATTATTTGTTGAAAGTTTTACATAAAAAAAGTTGTATTTAAATTATTCATGAGGACTTTTCTTGGACAATCATTAGGAACAAAAAATATGTAGGACTAAAATATGTAAGACATATGATTAGAAAAATTATTGTAATGGACGTGTACAAACGCGCTCTCGCAAGTTATAATTTATAAAACTAGTTTGAAAAATTACACGACACACACACACACTCACACAAAACACATAATATATATATAATATATATATATATAATTACGCGCATATATATAGAGAGAGAGGATGCAAGGATGGTCTTCGTCGACTGAGGAAGGAGAGAGAGAGAGGAAGGTTAACTAAAATAAGAAAAGGACATATATTCGTGGACTAATAATAAAGAAAACTTTTTTTTAAAAATTATCCAAAAAATACCAAAAAAATTCCATTAAATCAATTATGTTGGTGAATAAAACTTTAGGTAAAAAGAAGTTTTTCTATTTTGCGTTTTTATACTTTTTTAATGCGCAAAAAAAGAAATTTTGATGCACAAAAACATTTTGATGCCAAATTTTTTGATCTACGAGCGGCGACTCAGTTGATGGAACTAAAATTTTGATGCCAAAAAAGTCAAAAGAGTTGGGTACAAAAACGAATTGTTGAATGCACAAAAAACCGATTAATGCACAAAACGTTATTTTTTCATAATTTTTTTCGGAAAAACCTATCTACTTCTTGAACTCACACCGTTCCTTTTTACAACTTTTTCATGCAACAACATACCCGTTCTTATGGGCATTTGTCCAGAACTTTTTTGAGAACTTTTAAAAAAAATTATCTTCTCACGAACTATTGTCTTTTTATTTGATCTTTATAGCCCTTTATATATGTAATATATATATACTATATTATAAATATATATATTTATATATATATATATAATATATATATATATTACTATATATATATAGGGAGTGTTTTAATGAATCTGTTGGAATTCGAAACTCTATAAAATTTGAAACATTTTATCAAAAGTAAAAACATTGAGATTGTTGTACTTTCAAGTTCCTCTGCAAAGCTTCAGAACCAATTATTCCGCGCTGCGACCCTATTTGGAGGTGTTATAGATTGGAAAATAGAGCCAAGGTTATAGAGAACCAGGTCAAATGTTTTTACTTGGACTATAACCATTTTGAAACATTACATAGTATAAAAGTTTTTCACGGGACATACATATATTATTTGGTTGCATTAGTTGGTTATACTAGATGCTTACATGATCTATATACGTGTTTATATTATATTACGTATATACTATACTGGTCTTATGTATTATACTTATATAAGTTTATTTTATTGTTACAACAGCCATGTCTTCATCATCCACAGTTACCTATATGTCCATGTATACTGATTCAGAGCCATGGAGATTCTATTGGGGATCTGATGATGAGATAGAGGCACCCGAGGAGGCACCACAGTATCCAAGACAGGTACCATCATCTGCAGACTACGTGCCAGGTCCTGAGCACCCACCTTCTCTAGACTATGTGCCTGACCCTAAGGAGCCAGAGTAGGCATCGCTTTCTTCAAACTATGTACCTGAGCCTGAGTACCCAGAGTACTTGTTTCCATCTGACGCTAACGCACCTATTGAGGATCAACCTTTACTAGATGATGCTTCACCTGCAGCCCTATCACCGGGCTACATTGCTGACTTCGATCCGGAGGAGGATCCAAAGGAGGACCTTGAGGAGGATCCTACCGACTATCCTGCCGATGGAGAAGACTATGATAATGAAGATGAGTCATCCGATGACGATGATGATGATGAGGTGCAGGAGGCTTTTGAGGATGATGACGAGGAGGAGGAGCATCCAGCTTCAATCGACTCTTCTGTTGTACATGTTGATGACCATGTTCCCTTAACTGAGGATACAGAGGAATTTGAGACTGACGAGTCTGCTCCTACACATGTACCATCACCTAGACGTCACATGGCTAGGATGTTCGTCCGACCCCAGACACCGATGTTAGCTGCTACTGAGGCACTCATTGCCGCGGTTGCTGCTGCACTACCTTCATCACCACCACCTTCTCCACTTACTCCACTATCATCCCCACTCCCCTAAATTCCCTCACCACCACTACCTGTACCATCTCCACCATTACCTCTACCTTTACAACCTACCCATACTAGCCCTACATATGCTGAGGCACCATTAGGTTACAAAGTAGCCGGGATTCGGTTGAGAGTTGCATTACCACCCACCCATCATCTATCAGAAATACCATTACTACCCCTATTACTACCATCTACCACACACATAGATGATCTTCCCGAGGTGGACATGCCACTTCGGAAGAGAGCTCGTTTTACTACTCCCACTGGTAGGTTTGAAGTTGGGGAGAGTTCGTTAGCTGCTGCTGCTAGGCAGGCTGGACATACTCTAGCCCATATAGTTGACTATGAATTTATCGATACTATGGATGCTAGTATCCGTGCTGCTGAGATTAGAGCGATGACCGTCGTAGGAGTGGTCAATGAGAGGGTTACAGACCTTGCTACTACTCAGAGGCAGGAGACTCATGAGCTTAAGGTGCGTTGTGAGGACGCACAGGATGACCGAGCCTTGCTGGGAGCTCAGGTTTCTCTATTGATTAGAGACAGGAGATACTTTCATTCGATGGCTTCTTCTTATGAGCGTGAGGCCTTTATTGCCCGACAGGCATGGTCTCACTCTGAGAGCAGGATCGAGGCCATGGAGGCCCAGATTAGAGCTTTATAGAGGGACGTTGATGTACTACAAAGGCAGAGGATTGGTGATGAGGACAGACTGACGGCCTATATTCTGCATGAGCACAATAGGTTTAGAGAGCTTATATGCATTGTAGAGGCAGGACCTTAGGATGGACCAGAGGATGTTGGTAGTAGCTGTTAGTATTGTATCATTGTTAGCTATCCTGCATAGCCTGCTAAGTTTTATGGGTAACCCCCAGCTAGTAGGCTGCACATATTTTGTTTATCTTTTAGCTATCTTGTATGACATGTTAAGTATTATGGGTAACTCCCAGCTAGCATTGCCTTAGGACCATATTTTCATTTTGTATCTCATTGTACTGGTCAATGTAACCAAACTATCATGTATGATTATTGACATTGTTATATATGTATGTAGATTTATTTATGTCATTGTTGATTTCACTTTAGTTGTATATTTTACTGTGTGTTGTGATCTCATTTTATTTATTGTGCATATGTCATGTCGCGTTTATGATTGTACAAAATCTAACGTGTATTATATTTTCTTGTGATTTGAAGGAACTGGCAGATGAAGATAGGTGTCTACTGTTCATGAGTGCACCTACACTGACTTCCTTAAATGTCAACCCCTGAATTTCAAGGGTACCGAAGGAGTTGTTGGTCTTACTCAGTGGTTTGAAAAGATGGAATCTGTTTATAAGAAATTGCACAGTCGTATGTCAAATCAAGTTTGCTACTTATACTCTTCAAGGAAATGCCTTGATGTGGTGGAACTCCCACGTTAAGACTGTCGGTCATGATGCTTCATATGCAATGACTTGGAAAACTTTGAAGAAGATGATGAACGATAAGTACTGCCCAAGGGGCGAGATCAAGAAGCTTAAAATTGAACTCTAGAATCTGAAAATCAAAGGTATTGATGTGGAAAGCTATAACCAACGTTTCCAAGAGTTGGCATTGATGTGCTCGAGAATGTTTCCCGAAGAATCGAATGAAGTTGAAAAATATGTCGTTGGTCTTCCTGACATGATCCAAGGAAGTGTGATGGCGTCTAAGCCAAAGAAAATGCAGGATGCAATTAAGTTTACAACCGAACTGATGGATCAAAAGATCCGTACTTTGGCTGAACGTCAAGCGGAAAACAAAAGGAAATTTGAGGACACTTCAAGGAACAATCAAAACCAGCAGCATCCTTTTAAAAGGCATAATGTGACACGGGCCTATAATGCAGGGCCTAGGGAAAAATCATACGGAGGCTCTAAACCTCTGTGCCCTAAATGCAACTACCACCATGATGGATAGTGTGCTCCCAAATGCACCAACTGCAAGAGGACTGGCCATCTTACCCAGGACTGTATAAGCTAGCCTGCTGCTGCAAAAAACCAAAGAGCTCAAGGGGCAAATCAAAGAGTTCTCACTTTCTTTGAGTGTAAAACTCAGGGCCATTTCAAGATGTCGGTAACCCGTAATCACTTACACTTCATGATCAAAGTAAGAAATAAAGATAAGAATATGAGAAGAATTGTAAAGAGAAGTTTAGAGAGAGAAACAAGAGAGAGAAAGTAGAGAGAAAATAAGAATGGTTGATTACTATGTGAAAATTACAATGAGAACCAACACCCTTTTCCTTGTTGGAAAAGGGTTTATATACCCACTTTACTTAAGTGAGACGTGTGGGCTTTCTAGATGGGACGGGCTCGGGATTGACTTGGGCTTTAGCCCGATACACATATAATATTAGATTACAAGACAAGCCTGATACCCGTAACCTAGCCTATTACAACATATATTTAATCAAGACCGTGCTTCCATAATTAGTAGCCGAGCTTCCTTGTTTGACTCGATATTTTAAGGCTAACAATCTCCCCCGAAGCGAGGCTTCATGCAGATTCTGAGTTTCCATGCTCAAAAACATATTTTGAGGCTAACAATCTCCCCCGAAGCGAGGCTTCATGCAGATTCTGAGTTTCCATGCTCAAAAACATATTTTGAGGCTAACAATCTCCCCTAATATGTGGTCTTTGAATTCCTGAGGTGAGATCTCTAATCTTGCTTCCTTACACTTTGTTGAGATTGCTTTGTCTTTAAGTTCTTGAGTATTTGGTCTTTATCATGTTGTAGGCTTGTTCCTTCATGTTATGTGATCTTTGATCTTAAGCCTTTGTCATTGTCTTTCGACTTCGTCTTTATGTCCGAGATCTTTAAATCCTTATCCTTTAGTCTTGATCGTCTTTGCCATCTTGCGACCTTATGTCTTGACCAACACAACCATCCTGTTTGACTCAATACACTGAGGCTAACAATCTCCCCTTTTGTACAGTCAACTCTTTATCTTGATAATCTTGATATCTTTGAAGGAAGATCTTGAATACCAGAGTTTACAGAAGTCTTTATCTTTAATTCTTGAGCTTTCTTGATTCTTGAATCTTGATACTTATAGTATGTCTTTGTAGTTTGAGCATGAGCATGTGGTTATGAATCCGACTCTGCTGGAATGAGGCTGCAACACCGTTGTTTGTACCTGCATTTGAATGTTAGTGATAAACAACAGATATGGAAGAATATGGCTTTGTCATTCGTTAAGATTCGGTTGCATTAACCTCTGGTTCCGTAGGACCGTTTTACAGTATAAATACTATACCTGTGATCAGGTAGATTCAAAGAATCTCCTTGACAGGGTTTCCATCTCAAAGCGTAGGATCTTCTAACACAAATGTATTAGATTCACCATGCTTGCTAGTTCTCAATACCGGAACGTCTCAAATCAGACAACACGATATGAGTGAATGAGATAGTTACTATCTTTCTGATTTAGTCGTCAATTTATTTACTGGACCAAATTGATATCCAGTTGACACAAGCTTGATTCATATAGAATCTCGCAAGTCACCTACCGCAGAGCTGTTTGAGGTTGACTCTGGAAGGATTTCCATTCGTCACTATGAATACTGAAGAGCATCACTCTGAATGTTCTGGCAAAATTACAAGAATAATGTGTAGGACTCTTGTTAATAGCTTGTGAACTTAATGATGTTCAACAAGTGTTTGTCATGGAATGTGTCCTAATGAGATTTATTTATTGATCTCTTGGCTCTAAACTCGATTATTACATTTTGGTTTTAGTACTCGGAGGTTGGAGCACCCTGCCACCTATTCAATATCAACTAACTCAGAGTGAGAAAGTCAATAGAAGTTGTGTGTATCTCCGTGACAAATGAGACAAGTATCTATTAAGATAAACTTGAATGGCTAGGAAGGGTTGTGCATTGCATCACTGGGTCCATGATGTCATTCTTCAATATTAGAATTCATCTTTGTGAAAACTGATAGATTATGTATTGACCCGGTTTCTGCCTAAATGTTTGTGGATGGCTTCTTTCTTTTCACCCTTTATCCATACATTTCTTTTTAATTCTTCAACCTCTTTAATGCTTACCAAGACGTCATTACTAACACCTTGTTGTGATTGTTCGAGTGTTAGCTCAATCTTAGTCGGCATTATTCCTTTATTCTCATTCATCTCCAATCATACCTAAGGACTGCTATTTCTAACAAAGGAGTGTCCTTGGGTAGATCCCTCCGGTTTTGTGATGAGGTGTCATTTTATACACTTTTTCGAGGTTATTTAACTCCATAAATCGTGCATTTATTCCTAAAATAGGTACTTAATCGTTCCTTTTCATGTATTTCTCATTTGGGAGGCATTTTGAAGAATTACACGTGACTTGGGCTCATTTGGAGAAGAAACGGACAAGACTACGGACCTACACCAACATCACTCAAGATAATGTTCTCAGCAGCTGGAGACGGAGTCACCAATATAACGTGACGCCGTCACAACGAAGACCAAGACGGCGTCACTGGATCTTACGACGGCGTCAGAGTACACGACCCAGCCCATTTTCTAGAATATTCTCTATCATGACGGCATCACGGCTAAAACGCGACGCCGTCACAGCGTTTTTCCTATATATACAAACCTGAATTTAGGGTTTTGAGTGTGTAACTTTAGAATAAAAAGAGGGTACGAACCCTAGTTCATTTAGTAGCTGTTAGGGACGATTTTAGGGTCTAAAAACCCTATTGTACTTCCTCCAACTCATGTTTTAATCAAGTAAGGTTTATTTAATCATTCAATATGTCTATGTGTTGTTTGATTTATCTTTGTTCTTGCTTTAACATGCTTGGCTAAACCTTCTATTGTGTTTATTTATGATTGTATGAAACCTAGAATGTAGATCTTAGTGGTGTTGATTCTTGTGATGGATGTGCACATTAGGTCTTAGAAAACCAGCTTTTGTCTGTATCGCTGTTGATATGTCTAGGGAAACGTGATTGTGTAGAAAGGATACCATCGGGTAACAGTCTTCATACTACCTTGCCCCCTAATATGGTTGATCCACTTTTAATATATTTCACATGCACTTAGTGTACTCCTAGGGGCCGTGTAATAGTCTTCATACTACCTTGCATGTGCGTTGCTCTAGCGGCATACTAAGTAGACGGCGGGTTCGTGTAATTCGTTCATGACTTAGGAAATAGTTACACAGATCATCACAAGGGTGACAAGGCAACAACACTAGGAGAAGCAATCTAGGGAGTAATACATGATTAAATAAACACAGTCTTTTATCTTATTGTTATCACCAGTAGCGTAGAATTATATTTAGTTAATAGCTAAAACCAACCACCTCTCCAATTATATGATTTACTTGCTTTCTATAAAATATAAAAATACAAAAATAATCTTCCCTCAACCCTTAGAATTCTGTTAGACCGTAATCAAGCCTTCCCAACCTATTCCTCGAGTGAACGATAACAACCCCCCGAGTCTTGCCTATACTACTACTACAACGATTAGGTGCTCTGCCTAGGGAGTTGTAAAACTTCTTGTTGAAGTCTAACGACGACCACATCAAGTTTTTGGCGCTGTCGCCTGGGGAATAGTTAGGTTTTGATCATATTTTAGCTTAATTCTACTTGCTTGAATCCTTTCAAGTAAGATTTAAATTCCCGCATATTAGCTTTCTTGTAGTCTATCTTTTCTTCGTATTATCTGTTTCGTAACCCATTCTCGTCAACCACCATTAGAGACGAGAATCATATCCGTACTCTAGGAAATTACTCCAAACCAAGCCACGAGGGCTATAGGAATACCATCTAGCTCCCCGAAGGGAACAACGTGGTACCTCTTCGATCCGACACCATCTGGTTGGTGCATAACGGATGCTCATTCCACGGACTTCGGTCCAAGGATCCAAATCAACACCTCAAGGATTTTCTTAAACTTGTGGACTCACTTGACCTTGACGTTGAAAATTGGGAAAGAACGCCCCTGTGTTTATTTCAATTTTCCCTACGCGATCAAGCTAGCAATTGGCTTGAACGCCTTCCTGTAGGATCCATCTCCACATGGGAGGATCTTACTACCCTATTCCTTGCTCAATTCTTTCCACCGGGAAGGACCGCAAAACTCCGCAATGATATCCTGATGTTCCAACAACATCATGGAGAATCTCTATCCGAAGCATGGAATCGTTTCAAGGACTTACTCCAAAAAGTTCCTCATCATGGCCTCGACTTATGGCTTCAAGTTCAAATCTTCTACGACCATGTCGACAACACCATTCAAAAGAGCATCGACTACGCGGCAGGCAGGAGACTCAGAAAACTAAGGCCAGACGAAGCTTGGGCCGCTATCGAGAGGCTAGCCCAATATGAGAATGAAGGATGGAATGATGCCTTTGTTCCAGAGGATGTAAGCCTCAATTACAAAAATCCTGATATTGAACAATTACTTGGGATCATGGAGCATAAAATCGATACACTCATGAAGGACGCAATCTCATTAATGGGAAAAAGCAAAAGCGTATTCCGGTTAGCAACCAACGAGATGTATCGACCACCCTCTGAGCCATCACGTCAAGAAGAATTTGAACACATCGTGATGAACTTTGTCCTTGACCAAGAAGAAAGGATTACATGCAAGCTATTACGAATGAATTCATGGAATTCTCCTCAGAAGTCACACAAATACTCAAGGAGCGTATAAAGGAAAATGAAGATAAACCTATGAAAACCATTAAAATCACAAGGTATCCAGACACCGAGGTCCTTGAAAACAATATTATGCATGATTTCTCAAAAGAAAACCTATGAAAAAGACATTTCCTAATCCCATAAATCTTCTATACGTTAGATATGTCCGAATAATAACCTTGAATCCACCTCAACCTCGAAAGAATACCTTTGGTTTTAAGCTTGGAAAGAAGACTATTCAGTCCCATTACAACCCGAGCGATTCCTTACCGTTCAACTATTTGTTCAAGGTAAACCCGCCTCTATGAATTATGACCCCATCAAACGTGACCCCTTCTTCCACTACTCGTCAACATTCTTAGATAGCAACCATGTGTTTGATCCGGGAGGAAAGACGCACAATCTTTCCTTAATGAGTCATGGGTTGCACTTTCAAAATCCTTTGAACAACAAGGGCCCAAACTGAAAAATTACCCGTGACGCCGTCACGATCAATACGTGATGCCGTCACGACGATCCGGGTCTAAAACTTATAATACCCATCATAATTCTCACAAAAACAGCCACTAACCATCTCAATCAAGCCCCAATTCGATTTCTACCATTCCACGATCGTTCACCATTAATCGGTAAGTAAATCATTCATTCTTTTCTCGCGATCTCATCTAATTAATCTCCTATCCGCTCTATTATTTATTCCCCTAATTTGATTCATACCCAATTTATTGGAATTAGGAACAATTAGACACCAATCTAATAAGTTTGTTGTTACCTTAAGTATTGAATCATCTGAAATCAACACTT
>BQNB010086122.1:0-28284 GCA_026074375.1 Tanacetum coccineum | reverse complement strand
TAGCTTGTTCGAGTTAAGGTTCGAATGCAGACATATGTGTCTATTCCATCGTTACGGATGTGTATGTATGATCTAGGTCACCTTTTCTAGAACATCGGCTCGATATTAAATTATATAACTGTACCAGTAGTATATTAAATTCTAGAACTTATTTTTGTGATGCATTCCGAGACCGCATATAAAGTATTAGGATTTGCTTGATAAGAGGCACTAGGATTAACCCATGTTTAAAACATGTAATTGTTATGATGGTCACACCGATAATGTAACTATCCCATACCTTGCCATGCACTCATCTTTAGTGCAGGATATCCCTAGTACAACCCTCCGAGCATTGTCACCCTTAAACCAATCGTTACACCCAAATCGCCTTAGCCTACCTTGTATGTACTCGCTTTTAGTTCATTATTGTTTTAACCCAAGTTAATTATTGAGTACACGGTTGCTAAGTCCTTATCCTTGTAAATACAATCTTGGGACGATTGGGATTCATGGTAGTATTCGTCTTATGAAGAATTGGGGAAGAAGTAATTTATTACCCCCAATAGATCTCAATAAGCTCCATTTTATGTTGATCCATCTCGATTTGGGTCATAGAATAGTTTTCTTGTAAAGTATGTAAAAGCTCAAGTGTAGGGGTGCATCTATAAGCCCCATGTGATGTATTATGTTATTCGAAAAAAAGAAGAGAAAAATAGAAAAGAAAAAGAAAGATATTGATGTAGAGTTGTGTAAAGTTTGTATATCTTCGTCTGAGTCTTGGATTAACAACCAAACCAACATGTATTCATATAAATAATTAGCTAACCCTTCTACTCCAAATTCACCCAAAGCCACCCAAATGTATCCCATCAATTTCCGTTTCCATTATACGTTATCTTAGACCTACATCCCACAACCATTTAAAAGACCTCTAAGATAGTAATGAATAACGTTGGCGCCCAGCGGTGGAGGTTTGATCCTTTACCAAGCCTATGGTAATTTATATGCTATGACAGGTAATGAGTGTTGATTTTCAGTTTCCTTATTATGTTATAATTTATTATACACCCGAAAGAAAGAGAGAACCCCAAACACTTATGTGAGGTGCTAGTATGTACTTTCTGTACTTTTAATTACGAGGTCTAGAAGGTTGTGTTGTAAAATAATTTTAAAGACTAGGTTAAATGACCCTCATATTGCTATTGTCTAGGTAGAAAAGCCCATTCTCTTGAGGACAAGCAAATCCCAAGTGTAGGGGTATTTGATGAGGTGTTATTTTATACACTATTTCGGGGTCATTTAACCTCTTAAATCATGCAAATATGCCCAGATTATGTGCTTAATCATTTTGTTGATCCCAAGCCTTGATCGATTCTTTACCTTGTAAAGAGTATGTTACATTGGATAAATCCAAAATAAAAATGGTTGAGACTTTGTTTGTATATCAAAGTGTATGCGGAATCTACACTTTGATACTCTAGAGGTATTTATCAATGAAACAGTACCAACAATGAACAACAAATAAATAACAAAACGCTTCAATATTATTTGATCAATAATACGAGTACTCTTGTAGTACTAGGGTTACAACCTTGAAGCTATACGTTCTTTCTCTAAGATGTATCTCTATCTCTTAAGCGTATATGATAATGAGATGAATGAGATGAATGAGATGAATAAACTAGATGCCCTAGGATCTCCTTTTATACACCAAGGAGTCCTAATGAGCTTACAATACTTTCCTAAATATTTAGTCAAATATATTAAATACAATGACTAAATATTAAATACTTTCCTAAGTATTTAGTCAAATTCTCAATCAGCATTAATAATATCTTCAATCATCTTTAAACTTTAGTCTTTTGTTTGTTATTTCACATTTAACTTCAGTTGATAAACAACAGAAGACTATCGCAGCATTACATTTTCACCACAACAGTATCTTAATACAGAAGTAGTAACTTCTATAACCAGCAATAGTAAGTTATTTAAATAGTCTAAGTTAGACATGCAGTACTACCTCACTCTAGCAGTATTATGTCTGATTTAGTCTGGCAGTTGTAATCTTGCGCAAGGTACAGAACTCTTTTCTTCTAAGAGTACTACTGTTGGCTCTGCAGTACTAAACTCATCCTTGGCAGTAACTATAACTCTGAAGTGTTTAATTCCCAACAAGGGCAATGTTCAACTTAAGTGTGAAGGGGAGCCAAATAGGAAAAATTAATCATGTCCCTCCATATTTGCCCTGCCAAAAATTTTCCAACTAATATTTTATGAAAAATCTCAAAAAAATTAATACATATGCTTTTAAAAATTAAAAAATGCTCTTAGTAAGGCAAATCTAATCGAATTGACATTATAGCTAGCACAACCCAGTCCACTAAATTATGAGAATTCAAAGTCTATAAAATATTCCGGTATCCACCTTTGGTACCCAAGATAATTGATGCCTTTAGCATGTTCGAGTTAAGGTTTGAATGCATTCATATGTGTCTATTCCGTCGTTACAGATGTGTTACGTATGGTCTTTTTCCCTTTTCGTTTCCTTTTTGGAACATTGGTAGTGGGGTGGTGTTCATGATAATTGGAGAGAGGGTTCGTTTATTTTAGAATGCTCTAGAACTTATGTCTTTAATCATCATTTACTTAGACCGAAGTCTTCAATTCGCTTGGTTTATTGAATTTACACACAAGGTCCTTGTTCTTGCAATGCACTCCTTTGTACTAAAGGGCTAGTGTTGTGCTTTGTTGTAAAGTTTGTATATAGAAGAGAAGAGTTATTGTGCCAAAGCCTTGGTTATCAATCTCAATATAGATGTTATATGGGGTAGTTTAAGGAATAAAGGCTTTTGTTTTGGCATAACCTAAAATGTGAAGATTGTATCCCTCCACTAGCAAGTTCCACCATATTGGTTCAGGTTTTATTGTGTTAAGTAAAGCCTATTTATGGTAGCTGGTATGGATTGTATGTCTGTTAGGAACAAGTGGGATACTGTCGGTGCACGTCCATTATTTTGCTTGAGATAGGCGGGGTGGGTGTGTGGGTATTCACCTGTTGAGGTGAGGGTGACATTTGGCCCTGTATGGTTTAAATGTGATTGACGTTTGCAATATGGAATTGGGGGTGAGGGGTGTTTGTATCGAGCACAGTGCAGGGGTGTGGGGGGGGGGGGGGGACTGGGGGGGATCTATTGATCGTTGTATATGGAAATGGGGTCTTGGGGGTAGGGCGAAGGATAGGGTGTTGGGTGGACATAAAGGGGCGAGCTCGTGGGCGGTGCTTTTTTGACTTTGTGGAGGTGTTTTGCCTTATTGGGGGTGTTGTGGATGGGTGTGGGTGGTGGGGGTGGGGGTGGAGGGGGGTGGGGGGTACGGGGGGGGTAGGGGGGTGGGCATTAATGATGTCAGATGGGGGGGGGTGGGGGGGGGGCGGGGAGGTGTTGCGGTTTGTTGTCTACGTTTAGTGCTGGGTATGTGGGGGGGTTCTGGGGCGTGGAGTGTAGAGGGGGGTTTTGTGGGGGGGAGAGGGGTGGGGGCGGCGCGGGGAATCATTTAGTTTTGGTAAATTCGCAATTGGGGGGGCACGGATAAAATGCCGAATGATGTAGTTGTGATCGCATTTGGTTTGGTGGCTGTGATGGAAACTCTTTAAATACTGCTATGTGGAGCGTCATGGAATAGGTTTCGCTCGTTATGGTTTTTTTCAAAGGTGTTTATAGAGCTCTGAGGGTCACAATCTGAGACTACTTGATTTTTGTTTTTATGATGAAATCTAAGGTGTGTAGGTTGACTACATTTAGGAACTCAGTCTAATAGTTTTAGGGTTTGTGGAATCAGTTGCATGAACCTATAAAATATCCAGTGAGACGTTAGTGAATAGACAAGTGAAATAGCATTCCTTGTTATTTGTTTAGGCTGTGTATTCACTAAAAGGATGCTCGTTAGCGTTCAAAATTCTAACTCATCATGACAGCAGATGAACTAAATTTATCTGTGAGCTTGAACAATTAGAACCCATTGTTAACCATTGCTCCCAGCTTAATCTGAGGGAACTAAATTTAAGTTTCAAATGTGTATCTTTTAACTGGGTGAGCCGTAATCGGTTAAAGAGTGTTTGAAATCTTGCGTTAAAGGGTTAAAGGGTGCGGGGTCTGGGGGTGAAAGCTTTTTTGGATAATTATATTATGGTTTGTACTTAAGGAGGTAAGGATAAGGTTTTTTCAGAGTCTCTTGACCAATATGCTGTGTTTGTAGGACGCTATTGCATTTGGCGGTAGCGTGAACATATTTATCGGAGAACGGGAGGAAAAAAGTATCTGATTTGATGGGGAAAACAGTTAATGTCCGTTAAGTTATTTTAAGAAAGATAGTTCTAGAAATGCTTTGAGAGTGTAGAAATTGCTTTTGAAAAGAATATTCATATCATCTTGGGATAATTTAGTTTATATTTGAGGGTAATCTACGCATTATCTGGGCTGGTTGTTATACAATATCAAGATTGCGGCTGGATTGGTGTCATGCCTCCTCATACAAGGCGTGAGGTTTGCAAATATCCTTACTTTCTGATGATAGATCAGCTCAAACCTAGTTTGGAACCATAGCTGTGATGATGTGGTGTTGTTGCAGTGTCGTCCGAATATTTAAAATACGTATTTGGAGGATTCTAATTCTGGTAAAAAGAACGATGGACGTTAATCTGCTTGCTTGAAGGAAGAGCTTAGGAAGACCGTAGATAGTCTTAGTACTCGTATCAGATAATATTTAAAATAAAAAAAATTAAAATAAATTTGGCGTTTCGTAAACATCAAGAGTTCCAATTGATGTGGGTTTTGAAAAGAAAATGGAACTACACTATTAACAGTTGATCCTATGTTACCTGATGTTCGTGACTCGTTAATTTAACCTCCTTTCTCAGTTCTTCGACATTACGTATGTATTCCTACTTAACGATTTTTTCGGCCCATATGAAAAAGCTTCCTTTGGGGATCAGTAACATTCTCCTTTCGGGTGCCCCCTTCAGACCATGACATCCCCTCCGCGGTCGAACGGCGTCTAGGTGTTTCCTTACATATACTGTTTGGCAGATGCGGTTGTGGTCCTTATAAGTATATCTGGACCTTATGGATAAGTATACCTAAGTAAGGATGGTTAATAAGACTATGATATAGGAGGATTGTCGGGTTCTGAATTGCTTTGTCTTTTTAAACAAACAGCTTTGTACCCCTGGGACAAGGTTTTTTTTGTTAAAGAAAGAATTAAGTAAAGAAGTAAGTAAGAAGGAACTAGATAGTAATTAGGTTCAACGGCAGGCACTCAGTGAGATACATTGCCACTAGTGGGAGGGATCGACTGTTCTGTTCGAGGGAGGGGGGGGGGGGGGGGAGGGGAGGGGGGGGAGGTCGGCAGGGGCGGGGTGAAGGGGGGGGGGGGGAGCGCGTATCTGTTTTTGAGCTGGGGTGGGGAGTTGGATTGTCCTGACTGGGTTGGTGGTGTGTGGGATGTTTGGTTATGCTCTTAGGGTTGGTCTTTGGCTATATGTTGATCTTTCGTCTAAGATTAGCAAATGGCATAGAGCAGTTGTGATTGTGAAAAGTCGTGTAGAAAAAGGCACATTTATTTTTTTGGATTCAAATGCGGTAATACATGGATGTTCTGGCTTTGTTCAATCTTCGTGTTTAGAGTCATAAAAAATGGTGAAGGGTTTTTATGGAATCTTGGTTTTAAATTGACAACGAAGTACGATATTATTGGAATATCTAGTTAATTAACATTGATGGTGTGATGTGGGGTTGGTTGTTATGAAGTTTCATTGTGAACGGTGTTATATTGTAATTAAGTAAATAATGCTTCTTCTTCTATCTGTTAAAATGAACTTGATATTATATGAATGCTTAAAAATAACTTTATTTCTAACTGTACTAAAATAAAGTGGTCTCAAGCTTAGAGACTGTGATCTCAATAAAAGGAGTTCGTTGACAAATGTTTGTTTGAATTGAAAATATTTGGATGAAATGGGTTGGGAAGTTTGAATGTTTGGATATGTTGAAAAAAATGTGGAATATGTGTTGTGGGATTTGTTAAAAAAAGAGGATTTACGATTCACAGTTCATTATTAATTTTGTCTTATCTTGAAAGATGATATCATATGATATTGCATTTTCTTTACGAGGTTGATACTTCATACGTAATCAGGAGGAATTTTTTTCATAGGGAAATATATGCGGTTTCTAATTTATAAGCGTTAAGGCGGGATCACTTCCCTTATTTGATCATTAATTTGAATTAACCAAATTGAAAAGCTCAGAGTAGAGTTACAACGATAAAGACCTAGGTCCATATGAAGTGTGACGAGTTTGAGATAATATGAGTGATAATTTTGTCGTTTTTTTTTGAAGTTGGACTAATGGAATTGTAATGGTAGGCGTGGATTTGAGTCAAATTGGACATGGATTGATATGGTGAATATTGAAATTCTCTCTGAACATTTTGATTGGGAGCATTGGGTGTATATTTAGGCCCTCTCCTTCGGGGCGGGGCTATTTATAATTTGGGGGGTTTTTTAAAATGTTGACATTAATGACGTTAGATAGATTCCTGGGTCAGGGTCCGACGAGGGTTTTACCATTATCGGGGCGCGTGCAATTTATGTAGCTATGGGGAGGCGGGTTTAGGAAGATCGGGTTGATTTTTGGGGGGGGGGTGTGGTTTGGTCTTTAGGGCGAGTTGGGGCGGGTTTGGACAATGTTTTTTATCGGGTTCTTGGTTTATTGGGGGCGGGAACTTGTATTGAGAAGTTTTGTCTGGAAGGGTAGGTTTGTTTTTGTTTAGGTTAGTGTTTGCAGGGGGTTTCGGAGTGGGAGGCAGGGGGGTCTGCTACTATAGTGGGTGACTTAGTGCGGGGAGGGGCGGTTAGTGGTGTTTGGGTTCCTTTTTACAGTTTGGGGGGCGTGGGGTGTGTGGTTGGCTTTGTTGTGGTGGTGCGGTTTGGTTGGTTGTTTTTAGGGGGCTATGGAAGTGTCAGCGGTGTTGTTTGCGGAGCAAAACTCCTTGGTTGCATCGTATCAAATTGATGGTTAAGGACCGTTTTGATTGAGAATGGATTCGTATGTTGGGTGCATGGCGGGGGAGTGAGTGTCGTGTCGCCTATGGGTGTTATGCTGTGGAAAGAGATGTAGCAAACATAAGAGGGCCTCGGGGTGGTGATGGGAGCGGGGGTTTGGGGGGCGGCGGGATGTGGGTAGTGGCGGGGTATGACGATGGCGGCGGGAGACCGCTGGCGGGGGGTCGTTGGGGTAGTCTTTAGATCCTGTGGGATGTAGGTCGGCTGTAGAGGGTGTCTCTTAAAAGAGAGGGTTTAAGCACCTTATGGTGATATACGACTTGTGCTCTGGAAGGTTAGGTCGAAGGTTACAGGCGTTAGGCTCGGGGGCCTATTCTATGTGTTGCTTCGCTATGGGAGTTTTACGCAAGTGGCTAGGTGGTTGATAAGGGAGGGACTCTTCACCGTGCGTGGAGTATTTGTACCACTTTCAGATGTGAGTTGGTTCTTGGACGAGTTTATTTCTGACATGGGTGATTATTCCGAGGAGGGCGGTGTGGATACCATAGACTCAGCCCGACGTGTGTGCTCTGAAGTTTGGAGTAAGACCATCCTGTTAGTTCACCAAGCGTGCTCTGTCGGCGCTAGGTTGCGCTCTCCCCTCAATAACTACACCATATATTTAAAGCCGACCCCCTACAATCCCCCACTCCCCCCCATAGATAATAAACTATTCGTTCCCCTATCCAATCTATCCCAGCCAAACACCCAACCACCAAACTTCCACAAAACCCCCCCCACCCAATACGTATACTCAGGTTACCCTACCCCCCAATCGATCATCACTAGCTCCTAAGCCAAAACCTCCCCCACCACATAGCAACATCATTTCTATACTTACCCTTGACTCCCCTTGTCTCCTTTGAGGCCCACAAAAAAAAAAAAAAAAACCCCCACCACCCGGGGATGAATAGGACCTCACGCAAATAAGAAATAAAATAAGATCGTATCATGGAGCCTAATAAAACAGAGCCTTCTCAAACAAGCAATACAGAGAGGAATAGGAAAAAAAAAAGATTAGGAAATACAGGTAAATCAGGACAAAATACAATGTATTTCAACACACAAACTCATAAAACACACATGATAAACAACTCAAAAACAAATAAGGAATACAGACATTACACACTATAAAACATCCTATTCAAAAAAAACAAAATATACTGAATTCGGTAAACATCCATACCTAGCTAATACTTCTCCTTAACAACACTTCGTGTTTCGCTCAGTCTTCTTCAGGAAGTTGCTAATAAATGATAGTCCTTCTACTAGTGCTACCCGTAGCTGCCAAGCGAGAGATCAACACGCATTTGACTTCTCCGCAAATACAAAATAGCCCCCATAAGTAAGATCCTAGGAGAGTATAGCACCACAAACCCACACATATATCCTGGCTGAAGAATTCAAACGAACACCACACAGACAAAAAGTAAAAAAAAGAAAAACCCGAAAACCTACTAGCAAACAAACAAAGAAACGATAACAAACAAAAACTCTAGTTTCAATAGCAGCGTTGAATGGTTAATGGGGTAATACAACTTAAATGATAAGTGCCAGACCTGCCCATTAGAGATGTTTAAATAAGTCAGTAATTAAAGGAAGTTTGTAAAAGTAAAAATCAGTAGGAAAGTTACACACGTGTGACAAGTCACCACCCCTCATAAGTAGTAATTGAAGAATTATATCACAGATAATTAAATATTACTCCAGTAGAAGAGGGGCGAATCGGATAGAAAAACCACACCAGAACAACCACCAGCGAAACCACGTACCAAGAAAAAACAAAAAAAAAATAAAAAACAAAGAAAGGGAAAGAGAGCAAACAGAAAAAAAAAAAAAAACACAAATATTTAATAATACATTATAAATAAAAAAATATCCTTAATCATATACAATTAAAGTATGAAGTAACAATAAAAAGAAGAACCCCCAAAAGAAAAGAATGAAAATAAGGAAAAGAAAAAAATAAAACAAGAAATGAAAAAACACCCAGCAACCCCGACCGAGAGAAACGAAAAAACATAGAGAGTAAATGACCAACAGCCCCCCCCCGAATCAGCAAAACCCACCAAAAAAACAACGACAGCCACCAAAATAAGAAAAAAGCAACGTCCTCCCCCCAACGACGCCGGCACGAAGTCAACCCACCGATAGAGTCACCACATAAACAGCACACACCAGCAAACACACTCCATCCCTCCCAACTCCGCTTAGCCGACTCTCCACCAGCATAACCCCTCCCCCAGAACCCCCACGCCCGTGAAACAGCGAACAATCCAAGAAAACAGCAACGAACCAAAAACCCGCCCCACCCCCACTCGACACAAGACAAAATCACACACCAACAATCACAAGACTACACCACTCCACGCCCCTACTCCCGCCCCCCCAGAACCACCCCCATACATCGAGCACAACTACAGCCAACGCCTGCCCTAACTATGCCCCTCCTTTTGTCCATCATCACCGGGCCTACCCCTCAGCAACACACGCCCCCCACAAAACAACATATAGCCAGCGGCGTTAAGCGCAGACGGCGCGGTCATTCCTGCCGGCGCTCCCACCCCGGTATGAAACAAAGGCTGGCGCTTGGGGTCTACTTCTTAAAACCCTATACCCGTTTATAGTCCCAAAATCTTAAAGGTACACTCACCACATACCTCCAAAAACCCCCCTGCTCCTCCAAGACGTTAACTAGCTAAACTGTCCTCTCGGTCCCAGAAGGGAGCAATAACAAAACCGGGCCCGGGCACCCCACAGCCCGCACACCTCCGCCGCCGCCCCGAGCAGCGGATAGCGGGGGTAATTCAGACGGCTGTCTAAAACTAAGCCCTGGTTGAAGCGCCAAGCCGTTTTAGTAGGAGATGAAACTCAACCAACTTTGTGCAGCCTTTCTTCGACAACCAATGTATGCTTTTATCACCTAGTAACTTCCACTTCACAACCCTACACACCTCTAGTATTAATGAAAACACCCATCAAAAAAGAATGATGTCTTCTTGGAGCTTTTATGTAACCAAAACAAAAAACCAACCTTACAATACCTCTTCGAAATAAAGTTAATACGGGCGCTCACAAAGAAATGTGAAGTGAGGTATAGGAGGATGGTACGGGGCGAGGGAGTGTGATGACTCACATTTTATTGAGCGGAAGGGGGGACAGCGAACTCCTCGTTTTAAATTGGTGATTTAATGCGCATGGTGGGTGGGGGGGGGGTGGGCGCGCCGGTGAGGTGGTCGATGTCTTGAGTTTTTTCCCGTAATTGTTAATTATTCTTTAATTTTAATCTAACGTAAGAGTTTTTAAATCTTCACTGTTACTTCAAGATCTATTCAATTTCCTCACTCTAAGAATTCTAATAATCTTGATTTTACTTGTATCTTTTTTATTTTTAGTCTGGATTAATTTTTTATCATCTTGTAGTCATTAAATATTCATATTCGCTATAATATTTCTTTAGGTATCTAGAATTTGCAAGAATATATATTAATTAATATTGAAAACTTTATCATCTTATGTCTCATAGAGAAGTAATTAATGATATACATACACACCTCCCAAATCACACCTTATATTCTGTATTCTCATAGAACCAAACAAACCCTATCATAACATCAAAAATAAACCTTCCTTCACCATAAAATCCAACCTCAACAAAAAACATCAACTCGAATAACTCCCTCCAAATGATAACATACAACCCCCCAGACTTATCAAAACTATAACGCAAGTTAATATATCCCAATCCCGATCCCCCCTACACACATAACTAACCAAAACAACCATACCTCACCCCAAACCGCAATAACAACATAAAAATCCTACATACACCCTAAAAAACCCTACACTCAACACTATGCATGTCCCCCCAAACAAACACTCCAACCTATTTATCCCAACAACCTAATTTTAAATCACCTCATTAACCCCACCCATACAGCTCAACTATCCCACAATATATCCACATTAACTCCAAAATTGCCCTTACATACTATCAACTTCATAAACCCACATCCACCCGTTCCAGTCCACAAAATCAACCCCATTGATAACTCAAAAGACTGACACGTTATCACCATTCATACCACCCCCCTTCTTCTAAACACCCCTCAACTTCGTATTGTCAAACAACATATAACCCCCGGTGACACCCAATCAAACACCTACCCGCCTCCGACATAGACATAGCCTGACAACTTCATGCCATAGTAAAACCCCGCAATACTCCCACAAAACTCCCCCCCTCCTCTCACCACCGAAATCAAGACAGTAAACCACGTTCTCTATGACAAGCTCTAACCCCCCCCCACCTCCCCTATACCCACATCCAAACCAAACACTTTAATAACCTCCCTCACCAAAATATAAAAAAAACAAAGAACAACCAGTACCCAACCCCCCCTCACATACACCCGTTCCAACAATCATGCTGTCAACCAGAGAAACTCCCGCCTACACCATATCAAAACTATTACTAAACCCTATATACTCACCCACGCCCCCCCCACCCCCACTTAGTCCTACGTAGCGTAGAATTAATTCTCCCCTAACCACCCACCTCCCCCCCCCCCCCCCCCCATCACTCTCTCCCCCCCCTCCCCATGTTCTACCCCCCCCCCGCACCTACCCGCTCAAAATCACCCCCCATACTTCACAAAGCTACCACAAATCACACCTCACCTCGTACTCATTCCCTCTTAACTGTGTCCCACTCAAATAACAAGTCAAATCCTAAAACTTCCTCCCCAACAGATTATCTGTTTTCTATCCAGTTTTAATCTACCATTCATCCCAAAAGTCTCCCCTCTCATCCCGCCTCGAAAACAGTCTTAACTCCGAAAGTTCCGTCCCCATGTCTAAGTCGAAAGTGCAGAAGTTCGTTTACACGTTTTAGTAAGTTAAATATACAACATCATATAAACCTCTTCCCGCCCTCGAGTTACCGGGGGGCATCCCCCCCGTGAAGTATGCCCCCGTCCCACTCACCTCTGCTTCCCTGAGACTCTCTGGCCTTGCTCGTTTATACACGGCCCACGGCGCTGGTCGGACTCTCGCGTGGGGTTATTATATCAGTCCAGAAAAACCAGGGGACGGATGTGGTTGGGGGAATTTGGCATTTGAAGGGCGGTGCGTTGTTATTTGACAGGTTTTAGTCAGAAAGTCACAAACTCTGTGATTAAGACAATAACTGACTTTTCATATGTTTAAAGATGGCATATGTATGACGGTCCGTGTGAAGGGCAAAAATAATTTGCCAACTGAATTGAGACAGGAACTATCAAAAAAAAATGATGACCTCAGTACACCGCAAGTGCTGAAGGTAGTCCCCCCCCCCCCCCCCCCTCGGGAGCGGCCGAGCACACAGTGCTACACCGTAGCAAAATCGGGGATCCACCCCATCCTTGACAGAGAGCCGGGAATTTTTGATGGTGGTTGTCACGAGCGAGGGAAGGCTAATTGGCAGAGGCACGTTGCGATGGATAATAGTAGCCGAGGCTTCCGATAAGTACCAAAAATAAACAACCAAAACACAAACCAATAACCAAAACACATTCATTTTCCAACACACTATTATCCAACACAAATAAATTCCTGAATAGTGTGATGTGGACCCGGGTGAACTACCCCAGCTATAAAAATGGGGGGATGACAATAAACTGGTGGCGCATGTACGACCATACCAGCTCACACGCCCAGAGCATGTAGTAGTCTAAAAAAAGTCATGAATAGATCATATACCAAGAAAAACGTACTCTCTACTACCCTAGAACAACACCAGAAATATATTGGGTTCGATACACCCTCACCACGTCCCTGCACCTCGATCCACCTTGCCCTATCCCCCATACTAAATTCTTCCCATATTATACAATAGCCAGGTCAGTCCCAGTAAGACACCCCACCCCAGCGGCCACCTCTCCCCCCACCCCCCAACCCCCCCTTTACAATAAAACTACCACTTCCCCCAATTATATATTATATTACTATATACTAACTAACAATATAGATTTTTGATATAGTGCTCTCTGGCATTGTTTCGTGCGCTGTGTAAACAAAACATATGAAATGACATCTCCTGGTGCCCCAGTTGTGTCACTGTTGGCTTGCATTGTGTAAAAAATATTTCGTAATTTTTAAAAGGTGTCAGTAAAAGATTTTTCTTTTTTTTTGTAATTTTATAAAATGTGTGTATACAAATTTTCGATCCATTTTATAATAAAAAATTCGTGCTAATTTAAAAAGAATGTGTGTATGTAAAAAACTTTTCATAATTTTGTATATAAAATTGTGTTCATATTTTAAAATGCGTGTATAAAAATTTTCGTGTGTGATTATAGATTTTTAGTGAATTTTTGTAAAAAAAATTCGCAAAATTTGTATTAAAAATGTGTGTAAATAGTTTTTTCGTAATTTTATAAAAAATGTTTGTATAACAAATTTGTGTAATTATATAAATAAATAAATATCGTTAATTTTGAAAAATGTGGGTAGAAAATTTTCGATGTGTGATAAAATTTTCGTAATTTTATAAAAGAAATTTCTGTAATTTTATAAAATGTGTTGTAAAATTCTTCGTACCTTTATAAAATGTTTGTAAGAGAAGTTTTCATATTTTATAAAAAATTTCGTAAGTTTATGTAAATAAAGAATTTCGTTAGTTTTATATAAATGTGTGTTTAAATAAATAGTCTTCGTGTGTATACATCGCTTTTCGTAATTTTTTAAAAAAGGTGTTATAATTTTTTTTGTAATTTTATAAAATGTAGTGTTGATAGAAGTATTTTTTCTAGAATAATTTTATAACTAAAATTTGTAATTGTTACGGAAGAAGCAAGAGATATATAGATAGATTTATAAAGTTTAGATTACTTTAAGAATGGAAAAAAAGTTTATAATTTTTTTTTATGCTAAATGATTAAGTATAAATATGCCAGAATAGCATAGTAAGATGAAGGATGTTCAATGCAATTTCAAAAGTATGATTAAAATTATGCCAAATTGGGCTTTTGTTCCCGGTTTTACAAGTTTTTATCCGGTACCAGTTAAAACCGATCTGTGCTAATCGATAACTAAAATGAAAAGTAACTTTACATAAATAGATAATAATGTAAAATGTAGTCTCAATACGTACCAAAGTCGATAGAAATTTGTGGAAAGTTCGTTGGTATTGTACGGCTTTAACCCTATCTGTTTAATCACAAAATTAATCATATTATTAAGCCTCTCAATCAATTTTTACGACATAGTTACTCAATCCTAACTGCACATTTAAAATTATATTAGATGTACTTGACAAAGGGCACTCCCCTTTATGACGTGACTTAAATTAAAAGGCAAAAAAATGCTCCCAAGATCCAACAAAAAAAAGCCTAGTTTGCTATTTTAGTGTTATCAAAATGATGGATCCCAATGAATCTTTATTGTTAGCTAATGTTTTAGTCAAATATATAATTTGGATAACATTGATCCCGAAGATGGTGTTCCCTTTAACTAATTAACTTCGTTTATGATAATACATTTGTTTTGTACATTTTATTAGCTTCTACAATTGCATTTTCTACACATACTCATTTTAAAATTACAATTATCAACCGTTACCATTACTATAATATACAAGTTTAAAAAATGAAGTTGTTAATATAGAGATTTCATTCGAGAGATGACCGTAACATTTACCGTAGAATCTTATACCAGTCTTGACTATAGAAAAGTCTAAAATCACTGAACACTATGGAGGCGTTGTTTATTTTAAACGGTTCTCCTAACTAAAAAATTGACACTCAATATTGTTTATCATGATGTATATATAACTACTAGGTGTCATCTTTTATTTAATCATCTTGATAATTACTATATATACTAGAGAAAATTGGATGTGGTGAACGACATCGTTTTGCTATCGGGCTTTATTAGAGTTTTTCACTTTTGGAAAGCATGATATTCTCTTGGCCGCCATTTTTTAATGTCAGGTCCACTGATGTCTGGTTCTGGTTCTGTATAGGTGTACGTATGCCTAAGAAGTTAGATAAGCTTAAAACATATAATACAAATAATATTAGAAAAACCCATAAAAAATTGACACATACAAACAAGGCCAACTTCTAAAAAAATTCATCTTTACCAACACTTTAAAAAAACAAAACAAAAAAAAACTTAATACTTACATAATACAACTATTAAAAATTTACCGCATTAAAGTATTTTAAAAAAAATAACCCTCCCGTCTCGCAGCAACGCGCGAACAACTATGTTGTTAATACTAAGAGTTTGCACATATGACATATCAATATGTTGTTCCGACGCAGATACGATAAAAATTAAACTTGTTTTTTCCTTTGTCTACTTATCCAAATTACAATGTACATTGTCGTCCGCTTTCCATTACACAAAAACCACACACATACTTGATGATATATTCAAATTTAGCGGATTATACTCTAAAAATGATCAAATGTGAGCAAATATCTTTTTTTATAGGTTTAAGATGAATATTTATGTAAAAAGTACGATTTTGCGCTAAAACATTTATGTTAAGAATAAGCCCAGTTTACTTGCTAACCTATTAATAAGCCTAAGGCACTCCACATGCATAAATGATGAAAGCCTTTTTATGTATTGTACGATCAGTTATTTGAAAAAGACTTTTTGCATTTACGATTATGTGAGTTGTGTAAAAGCTTTGTTACAAAAGATCTTGAGCGAACAACAAAACCTTTTGTAAAAACTCACCCCGATTATTCATTAATGACTTATACTTGTAAAGTTCATTGTAATGCAACTTTAGTCTCGTAAGGAAATATGCATAGCATTAGTGCATTATGTAATCATCCAAAAACTTTTTAGCGCTGTGGATGTTTTAATACTAAACTTAGAAACTTAAAACACATTATTTTAAGGGGTAATGGCACTCTGTATAGCATCGTACTTTCCAATTTCGAGCCGTGATCAGATACGAACTTTAAATAGTATGACACAATACCCACTTCCAAGACTTTCAATTTTTGTGCTATTATCTACTTTTGCTGACGTGGCCCTAATGACGTGGCAATGAGTGCATATCCTGAAAGTCTGACACGTGGCACCATTTATATACCATGTCCGTCCTATCCGAAAGTACTGATATAGCACAATTTTGAAGTTCGGCAATGGGTATTGTGATCTATTTAAAGTTCGTAGATCTAGATAACGCGCCCTCCAATGGCAATCAGCTCAAGTTGCCTATTCTTATGCCATTATAATCCACTGATTTTTAATCACATAAATTTCAGTTTCGTTTAATAGATTAAGACTATTAAGACTTATAAAACAAAATTTATCTATACATTTCATTTGATTAGAAAAAAGAAACATTTATGATTCCAATTCCAAGCAAGTAGAAAAGGTCCATGCTTGCACTAAAAAGAAATGTGCCCACGTTAGTCCATGATAGCACACAAACAAGTTCAGTGTCACACCCTCATTTGCAATATCTTTGTTGGTTGTTACTCTGTTAATAACCACCAAATACATCTATCTTATTACCACCTCAACATATTAATTTTCTCTCTAACTAATATTTTACCCATAATCCACATAATTTTTAATCTAAGATTCTTCACCAATTGGGTGACCTTTTTCACACAAATCAAGACAAACACTCTGTTTGCTCTGTTTTTAAAGATTGAATTTTAACAGAACAGAGTACTCTGTTATAGCTTTTAGCTTTTATGCGTAATTAATCTACCTTTCCGTCAAACAAACGAAGTACAGATTGAATTGGGTTATGGAGAGGCTATTCGGTATGAATAACTACGTTGATCCATCCCTTTAAAGGTCTGTTGCCTCTGTTTTCTTTAGTCTCATCATTTAATGTTCTGTGTCTTTTTTATATATATATGTTTATGTTTTATATTTGTTTTGCATAAGCCCAGACCCATATTATACGACATTTGTGTGATTTTGCAGTTGTTTATTAATGTATAGTAGAGTTTCAAGTTGTGGAGTTATTGTAGAGATAAAGATGAATATTTTAAGTGGAAGACAATTTAAGGCCTGAAAGCTTCATTTAGAGATCCGAAAGGTAATTTATTTCTCCTTTTGTGATCATTTTATAGTTTTAATAGTCATCAATTTGGTTTACTAAAACCATATAATTTTAAAGGTAACGGTACCGCATAAAACAATGTTTGAAATCGTAAGGACATAAACACCTTGGTAAAAGTAATTATGAGTTTTTGTGAAGTGTTTTTACATAATTGATAAAAGTTGGTTACTTTAAATCTTATCCACAGGATGTTTTGATGAAATTCTTGTGTTACTTTCTTTATGGCATTATGATTCTTTTCTTGTGGAAGCTTGATTGTTGAATGTCTTATTACTTAGACTTTTTTTCTGCTTTATAATATCTTAAAAAAAGTTGTTATGCAAATGCAAATGGAGTTCGATGAAAACAAGCACAAGCTCAAGCACAAGAAAGAAGAGGTTCAGTCAGAGAGAGAAAGAATGCATTGCAACAAGATGTACATTAGCTGTCACCATTCACTTTTTTTTTGGTTCAATTTAATCATGATGATATGTGATTAGCTAGGGCATTCAATTTTTGATATTTAGATTTTTTTTGTCTTGTTTGTTTTTTGTTCCATAATTAATTCAGGTATGAGAAGCTAGGGAAGTGTGCTTAGAGAGTCATGAAGAGTATGTTCATAGTGCTTTCGAGAGGGAGCATTTACATAGAACCTTTAGGAGCTCTTCCCACGTCGCTTTCAGCTTATCGCCCCTGCGACAGTAAGTATTATAATCGTGGAGTTTAGCCATATTTGTGTCAATTTTTTAGACAGAATATGTGACCATACTCCTCTTTTTTTAACCATTGTGAGCTTTTATAACGACAGTATAAGAATGAATATCCCACGCGGTCGTGTCTCATAATCTTCCTACCTATAGGTCAAGGGTACATTCTCCTATGGTAAAATTAGAATCAAAATGTTGCTTACAAAGAACAAACAATTTTTTTTATATCATTACAATGACAAAAGGGGTGATCGAGGTTGTTATTTTTACAAAGGGTGTGTTCTATGGGATTTTAGTGATTTCTTTTTTGTTCGTAACATTGATAGACATTGAGTCTTACTAGCAGAAGTTGCTGTTTTAGAAAAGACGTTGTGTTATGGCCTTGAACGTAACAATAGGTTCAATTTTAGGCAAGGTCTTTATCAAGAAGCTGTCTACATTTCATCCTCTAAAAGAAATCTTGAAAATTCACTTGATTATCAAGAATCAAAAGACGGTAAAACCAAAGCTTCCAAGTTATCACCTCAAACTGGAGACGCAATCATCCGACACCCGCTGTTGTAGACCTACTATCATTCCAGGTGCTAGTTATAATATTTAGTAATGATTTACAGCACTGTAGTTCTAGCTGAGAAAAAGAAATCTTGACATTTTCTGTCTTTTTTGATAACCTCTGATGCGGAAAAGAGATATCATCAACAAATGCCACAGAAAGACATGCAATTCGATACCAAAATCCAAAATCTCGATAAGTCGTGAACACGACCATCTGGAAATGACGATGTCACCCGGTGATTCAGAAAAGCCAGCTGGAAGAGTTTAAGTTCATAAAAGTGGTACCTTAGGTAAATTTAGTCACTGTAAGTTTAATTTATTGTTCTTTGCAATTTTATCTGACTTAAGTACTCTTATACTTTCGTGTGCAATCGTAGTAAATATCCATAGCCGGAACTGTTCGAGATAAAAGTGTGGAAACTAAATTACAGTATTAATGATATAATCAGGAAAAAATTATTTTCCCAGTTTTTTTGTCTCATAAGTTTGACGATATATCTATGTTCAATTAGGAAGATAATCTTAGACAGAGCTTAAGCGGTAAAGTTATGGACTTTAAATTGTTATAAAAGAAAGGAAACAATGTGGTGTAAGTAATTGATTTATGATACCTTAATAGTTTGTATGCATAGTAATAAAACGTTTGTCAGTAGTGATATGTTATAGCGGAGGAGTTGACATATGTAGAGGGAAGATACCAATATGATACAAGGGAATGGCAGTATTACCATCAGAGAGACGACGATCCAAACAAGATATCTGAGATAAGTATTCTATAAATGTTTGCTTTTTTTAATATTCATATTTTTATTCTTTAATTTATTTTTTTGTCGTGACTGTCATTATCGTTCCGAATGATTCTACTAGAGGTAAAAATGTATGGCACTAGGATCCGCTACCTTTCATTGACATCCAGCTGAAATACTCTTATGGAATCAGACGGTAATGCAATCACGTATCGGCATTGGTCTTTCGAATCACGTGATTAAAAAGAGACATTGGCCTGCGTATAAACATTCGTATTATGCTATTGAAAGAACCTCCATCAAACACAAACCGAACAACAAAGTCTGTGTCCAGTTTGAGTACAATAGATTGAAGTAAGTGCTAAGATCGATAATCTAGACTTCCTGATATTTGTTATCCTTTCTTCTCTACGATTATGGCCAAATTAACTAATTTCTAATCTTAATTCTGGATTTTCAAGGCTCCTACTTGGTAAACTTACATCGCTCAACTTAACCAGTCTCACTCACCAAGAAAAAGCGGCTTTCTGGATAATAGGAGTTAATTCGTGCATGATGAATGTATGTGTTACATCTTTCATAATCTCTTTAACATTTATGACATATGGTTTTTTACATATATATATTTTTGAACAACGAAATCAAGTTTGTAATGTATTTGAATCATGAAAATTACCAGGCATTTCTTGAACATGGAATACCAGAAAGTCCTGAAATGGTTGTTCAACTAATGCAGAAGTTATGAATGTCACACGTAATATGTTTAGAGTTCCTCTGTGCATTAGATCTATAAGTTTATATGTGATTTGGTCCGCGTTTCTCAAACAGGGCAACTCATAATTGTTGGAGGCCATTATTTGAAGCAGTATCCAGATCGAATCACTTCATACGTGCACGGCTCCCTTATCATTCAAATATGTAAGTACAGTTCTCCTTTTGTGTCCACAATCTTAGTCTTACATATTACTTGTAATTTGTATGTGCATTTCTTGGAATTCATAATCTAGACATCTCTGCGAAGGGTGTAAAGATGATGAGATAACTGCACGCAGTCGTATTCGTTTGGAATTATGCTCAGAACATTAGTACCTTATTAAAGCCGCATAGTAATTAACGAATATTGACTGTTGACCCCTAATTTGTCCTTTTAGTAGATCGCGCCCCATTAATGGCGATTTATAAAAAAGATTGCAGGTCGTCAGAAGGTGTCAGTTGGCATTTATATAAATCGTGCTCGTTAGATAGCGATTTCTCAAAAAAAGGTACTGTTCGCTTTGTGTATTGTAACACTATTGTAACCGTATGAAAAGATTGAACATTGCAGTATGAAAAGATTGATCACTGCCAATTGCAGTATTGTTTTGTTATTTTGTAAAAGAAGAATCTGATTATGCATATAAATCAGATGTGGTATACTAGAAGTTCTTGTGCCTATCTTTAGTTCAAAAGAAACAATAGTTGAGTTCAAGAAGTTCTTGTTGCTGTTGTTGTAGTTTGAAGTTGTTGTTGTGTTGGTAAGTTCTTGTATTACCGGTTTATTATACGATGGATTTGAGCGGTTACGAGGTATAATTTTTAAATTTTAAATTATCCACTATTTTATTTTTTGATGTTTGTATGTGTAGTAATATATGGTTATTTATTTATTTGTTAATTTAGGTTCTCCGTGTTCTTGTTACTTGTAGAAGTAAGTTAAAGTTGCTTAAACTAGTTAAAGAAAAAATTAGTGGCACTCAATGGGAAGCAATATTTCGGTAATCTTGTTTTGGTTGGGTATTAGATCAAAACGATTGGATGGAGAACTGTATCTTAATACATTTTATGTTAGGTCAGAAACTAGAGGTAGAAGGTGAGGGTGATGAAAAATGTTTTGGCCGACTATAACGACCGTGAGTTGCCTATTCCTTTTAGGAGACGGGTGTTTCTGTCATGTTATGACGGTGAACATATTACAGGCTATACGGTATTAGAAATCATTCAGGACGAGGTGTTTGATAGATTCCACGACGAGGATGCTGTTAGCCTATGTTGTCTAGGCATATTGCAGCTTGTTTTATTAGGTGCGGAGGCTAAACGTTGGATCCCTGACTGGATGTTAAGGTTAGCAAATGATAGAGTAGGTTGAGACAACTATCCTTGCGGTTCGTTTGTGTGGCCGACATTGTACTCCCAGCTCAAGAATGCAAACGTTTTTTTTTTGAACGGCAAATGGAATTTTATTAAAAAAGGGCTAGAAAGAAACTAGCAGACGATATACACGCAAAAACGATCCAACAAACAAAGAACGAAAAGGAACAGAAAAACACTAACGAAACGAACTCGCAAAACAACCAAAGGCTATTAGAAAAAGAAAGATCCCACCATGGCGCCAACTGAATTATCTCCCATGAACGAAACCGAACACCCGAGGCATCATACCAAAAAGCGATCTAACCAGCATCCTTTGTTTGTCTCGATAAGGCATTATGAAGAAGAATAGCTTCTTTAACGTTGCCATAATAACTCCAAATCTGAAGATTCGTAGGAAAAATAATCTTTCACGAAGTAGTGCGCGAGGAGACCAAACCACGTGGCCATTGGGGTTGTATCTTAGCTCATCGTTTATCAGAATCTATCTCGTCACTAGTTAGAGGACCAATATAATCAATCCACGAAGAACCAGACTCAGCAGCAATATTTAAATCATTACCCGGGGGTGTAGATGGAGGCGCAATGATGGAGTCTTTTTCAGGAGCAATAACTGGCGTAACATCCTCATTATCATCAGTGGTAACATTACCACAATCACCCTGAGAATGAACTCCAAGAATCTCACCAGCATCATCTTCCAAATTCTTTTCCATGCAATCCTTAATACACCCATCATTATACAAGACCGAATCATCACGAATCTCGCCTTCTTCAAAGGAGTCCACAAGATCACTTTCCACCCCACGAACATCCTCCTCTCGCAAAACCCGACTAGAAGGCGACACCGAATCATTGTTAACATTCTTAGGGGAATCTGAATCACAACTATCGACATCCAAATGCTCCTCATTTTCCAAACTTTCATCCAAACTAGGACCCTCTGCATCCTTCCTTTCCAGAGGATTAGACTCGGAATTGACCTCCATCGATTCAATATTGGGCGCCCAATATGCAAACTCAGTAGCGATAATACGATAAGTCCGATTACGATATGAAACTATAAAGGACTCTATCACACGATGTAAAGACTCTGTAAGGACACAAACCTTCCCATGAGACATTGGTCCATCACTTACCATATCCGTAAACACGCTGCTTCCCCACCGACCACCCAACTTCTTATAAACCTCTGGAGCCCATGATGCCAATGGCAGACCCACCAGGTCTATCCAAACACATCTTTCATCTGGAATAAAATCGTGAGAAACATCTTTGAACTCCAAAAATATCTCTTTTAACGCCTTTGAAGTCTTGACGCTTTCCACTTGATCCATAGAGTCGAATTCCAACCAAACCCAACGTCCCCCAACATATCTAAGACCAACATCATCGAATCCCTCAGAAGACATATGTTTTAGAAGCTCTGAAATGACACTTAAATCTTTAACTTTAGCAAGAATACTACGCTCCATACCATCCAAATCAATACAATCGTCTACCGAGATAGACATCACCGCTTCATTACCCGCTTCCTTATATACCTTGTTACAATCCGACACCCCCACAGATTCTGCTCCAGCATTACTTGTACCGTATTTGCCCGACATGTCCACTGATTTGTTGCCCAGGACCGCTTTAGCATACGAGTTAAAAGACTAAAAAACATTTTCGTTGATACTAACAGATTGATTGGAAACTAACTGATTGATATCATTAACGTTTATAAAACGTACAAAACCAAATCGATGACCCGATTTGGATCTCTTTGCAGCTATGTAAACATCGATCACCACACCCCATTTGTTACAAATATCCCAAAGATCTTGGACCGACGCATTCCATGGGATATTAGAAACAAAGATTGATGAAAACGACTTATGTTCCTCACGAAAATTAGGATGGGATTTGTTGGGAATACCTTTGTTACGTTGCTCTTGACGACGATTATTATCGAGATGATCGTTCCTTTTGCTTTCTGAATAATTATTAGATCGGTGACCTGTGCCAATTGCCATCGTTATTTAACAACAGAATAGCCAAGATCCGAAAATAGGATTGAAAACGCCTATCATTTGTGAAGATCTATGTGCGTTTGGATTTGAATCTGAATAGGTGGGTGATGGTGGTGTTATGATAGATTGATTAATGAAATATTGAAGAATGCAAACGTTAAACGTTGGCCGAAATTATATGCCAGTCAGCCGACCACTGAAATTGATAAAAAAGTGTATTCGATAAGTGAATATACTTGGGCATTTAAGGTATGTCATAATTTAGCATATAATATTTAATTGGTCACTTAAGTTACATGTATAACGTAAAATAATTGAAGCAATGTTTTATTGTAGACTTGGATTTTGGAGTCTTTCCGAGTAACGGCGACTAAGTATTATAATCGTTAATCCTAGAGTTGCTGCTTGAAAAAAAGGGGAAGTTTATGGGAAACATGGTTCATGATTTTTTTCATGTGAGTTTTATATAATTTTATAGTTTATTCAGTTGATTATGTTATTTATTTTCTAATTAATTTCTATAATTTTTGAAGGGAAAACCTGCCTGCTGCAAGATTGACACCAGACTAGACCGAGGCTTGATCGAACTGGTGGATTTCTAGTAGGGCATACTTCGATGGCGGTATTGGTCAAGCTGAACGATTACCTCGTCATTTAAACCATCAAAATATGTATGAAGTTCCCTTAGAATTGTATAGACAATTTGAGGAACAAAAAAGAGAAATTGAAGAACAAAAAAGAGTTATTGAGGAAATCAGAAAAAATGAAGCTGACCGTCAACAACGTATGAAAAAATGCGTCAATTTTTGGAGGGTGTGAATTTTGAGCATGTGCGAGAAGCTAATAAAGGACCGATGATTGTCAACCAACATTTTGGGATAAGCGATTTTAGTGAATTCCGAAGCATGCATGTATAATTATTTTAGCATTTAATATAAGGAAAAGTAAATAAATAATTTAAGTTTCTATTTATGGGTGTCCACAGGGTGGTCTCTCTTCATTCTAGACACATCCAAACAGCAGTTCCTTCTTCAATATTTGTACGCCAACAAATTGGCAAACCCCAATGTCGTCGCAACCTGGTCCATCTAATTGGCAAAGCCAGATGCCGGCGCAGTCAGCCACTCCTTATTGGTAACCCGCTTTTCCCTTGCATACTGGTACTTATAATTGGCAAAGTCCGATCCCATCTAATATGGGTAATCCAAATTTGCAACCCCTATTGAGAGGCATCATGATGCTGCGAGGTTATTTAACCAGGTAATGCTAAATTTATATACGAATATGATTATATGATACTAACCATCGTGAAGTAATAAATGTTTATTAATTGCTGTTTTTAGAATATACTGAATCGTGGAAAGAGGGAAGATCGTCCTAGCTTTTATAAACGGAGTCCATACACGGAACAACCTCCTACTACCGTTTTACCCAAGCAACGTAGTAATAAAAATAAGAATAATGTCATGAAAGCTAATTTATCACCTTTGGATCTTGGGAATGCGTTTGATGATGAAAATGAAGGAGGCTTTGACGTTATTTTTTTAGGTGGCCAATTCACTGGTAATTACCTAGTGTATGAAACGTGGACCCTGAGAAGGTAATTGCTAGTCTTGTATATAAATTAATAAATAAACGCATGAAAGTATGTGCATTTATATTGGTTATTCACTTTGTTGTTTAGGTGAAACGAGAAGATTATGTTAATTACACAGAATTTTTAAATGACCCCCATCAGGTTTACTTAGATTGTTATATGAAGGGTTATTCAGTTCCAGTTTCCTTTTGGCAACAACTAGTTCTACATTTGTGTATTTAATAGAACTTTAATACATGAGTTATTTATATCTTTGGCCAATAACATCTATTTATTTTGTTACTTTGTTTCTAATCAGCACATGAACGCGTGGATGGAGCTCTTAATTAGGTCTAGGCGTAATAATGCCCTTTGGACAGTGGCGTATACAAATACAATAAGTGTACATCCGGAAAATCAACGTTTTCTGATAGAGACGGACCAACACACTATTGGAACATTGGATGGGTCAACGCGTCCGTATCTAGCATGGAGTGTTGTTAATTGGGTACTTATTTCGTTACTTATTTCGTTACTTATTTGTATTAAAACTATTAATACAATTTATGTATGAATAGTATTTAATAACTTATTTAGTTTGACATAATATATTTGTTATTGATTTGCAGGTGTTTCTGCCCATACATGTTGGAGGAAATCATTGGGTTACGAGTGTAATAGACTTACCCAATTCTCATGTTTATGTGTTCGGCTCCTTGCGTAACGAGGGAAGAAATAAATTGTTATCGAACCAAATTCAACGTTGGACACCCGTGGTTATCAACATTTTACAAGGGCGTGGTTGTTTCAATAAAAGTAGAGGACCCTATAATTTCCAATTTTCATACAATGATGGTTTGGGTATAGATGTCCCTCAACAAACCAACTACTCAGACTGTGGAGTCATCACATGTTGGTTAATCTCCTGTTTGTGTTCAGAAATAAATCCAATAGTGAACGGTAATCCTCAAGAGTTTTGGGAGACAATTAGAAATAACATGTGTCAGTGTTTTTATATGTCTAGGTGTGAAGATATTAGAGATTGTGGTTATGATTAGTTTTTATTTGAATAAATTGTATGTTGAAAGTCTAACCTTTTATGTGAAATAATATTGTATATCACTTTGATAAACCAATAATAAGTAGACATTGCATTAAAAAATATTACAATCGATGATAATTGTTGTAATAAAACTTGATTAAAAAACATAAACGGACATTATAATGATAAGATTAACCAGTGCCACTTCCAAGAATGGTATCTTTACTGAAAACATCAACCACATTTTTCATTGTAATGTTTAGGTAATGCTCTGATGGTTTAGGAGTAAAAACAGAGACATTTTTTAGTATCATATCAGCTCCTACAGTAATATCCTTTCCATGACCACCCTCACCAATGACTTTGTGATGCATTGTTCCAGGTATTGTACCTGATATATCTTTCAAAGTCACATTTAGATTGCCAAGCATATTCGGAGAACAAGACTTTACTATTGCAACAATTTGGTTAAGTTTTCCCGTTTTCAAAAACTTGTCGATGTCTCCTAAACATCCAGTTACAGTGCCATCACATAGTTAGTGGCGCTAACCCAAGCCCCACTGTTAAAATCATCATCCTCACCCACATCCTTAATTATTTTTTTTCATATATTTTTGTATTGACATTAAAGCCCCATTCGAATCAAGAATAAAACCCTTTTCTCTAAGCAGCTTGACTTGTTGAACAATACCCGCAGGACCAGGTATTATCCTAACTGGATTTAGGGTTCAGGGATATGGTTCAGTATGTGTGTTACTAGATAGTTGGACAACACCTGCAGGACCAGGTATTATCGTAACTGGATTTTGGATTAAGGTAGATGATTCATCATGTGTGCGTTTTGAAGAACGCAAAGAAGGTGTTAATTGTAGATCAGGACATCATTCGATTCAAGAACTGATTCCATGTATCGTTTCGTTATTCAAATTGCCCCCATTAGACATAGTACTGCTAACAAGTTGTGTGACAAAATGATGAGATGGTGGGGTGGTTTATATATTACACAATTCAATGAGATGGTGGGCTGATTTAGCACATGATTTTGTTGTTCACTAACATATTACACAATTCAAAGATAATATATAAACATTGAGTTGACAAGTCCCTGACAATGGTTTCATCACTAAGGATTGGGCGCGATTTAGCACATGATTTTGCTGTTCACTGACATATTACACAATTCAAAGATAATATATAAACATTGAGTTGACAAGTCCCTAACAATGGTTTCATCACTAAGGATTGGGCGCGATTTAGCACATGATTTTGCTGTTCACTGACATATTACATAATTCAAAGATAATATATAAACATTGAGTTGACAAGTCCCTGACAATGGTTTCATCACAAAGGATTGGGCGCGATTTAGCACATGATTTTGCTGTTCACTGACATATTACACAATTCGATGATAATATATAAACATTGAGTTGACAAGTCCTTGACAATGGTTTCATCACTAAGGATTGGGAGTGATTTAGCACATGATTTTGATGTTCACTGACATATTACACAATTCGATGATAATGTATAAACATTGAGTTGACAAGTCCATGACAATGGTTTCATCACTAAGGATTGGACGCGATTTAGCACATGATTTTGCTGTTTTTAAACATATAAATAGACCTTCAACTAAAAACTATTTAAACATAAACTTTTTATATATTTCATTTAACAAAAATCTTAATGGGGTATTCGGTTCCACATTCTTATGATCAAATCAAAGCTATGGTTGAAAAACAAATTCAGGAGGATCGAGTTCGTCAGTTAGCGATGATGAACTTAGCCCACCAATATAATGATGCAAGTTTAGCTAAAGATGAATTGCGGAAAGCATACGAGGAATGCAGAGACATTCCACTGGAGCAACGTGTTGTGATTGAAAATTTTCTGAAAATAGAATCTGAATTAGACTACGAGATGAACAGATATCTATTGTGGAACGGGGCAAAACTGGAAAAACAAATCAGGGACAAAAATGGTTGGATACAATTTTATTAGAGACATAAATTTAATACAATGGAATAGACATAAATTTAGTTTATCGTCTTGTTATTGTAATTTATGTATTTGTTTAGAATCCCGTGTTGTGTTTAAAATTCCGTATTGTGTTTAATTTATGTAATATGTACTTTTATTTTAATGAATGAGTTATGTGTTGTGCTTTAAGTTTTTTTTTTGACTGAAACACAAACATTTTATTAGAGACATAATTTTAATACATTGGAATAGCCATAACAGTTAAACCGAATGAAGCATACAAATTCCCTTCCAAATGACACTCTATTCCAAACCAAGTTTTTCCATGTCATTGTTAAGATTCGTGAAGTAGTACAGTTAAATCAAGTGTGTGTTGTTCTGGATGCATA
>BQNB010086121.1:0-28284 GCA_026074375.1 Tanacetum coccineum | reverse complement strand
TTTTGCTAACTTGTAGGCTTTTTTATTTTCAGGTAATGTCAAACGTGTTATATTACTATGGAATGTGTGGTCTGGTAAACTTGTCAAATGAATTGTAATTATAGCCTCAATCAGTTGTGATGTGAATGGATTGTAATTGTAATTCAGAACCTAACAACATACGTATATAATTTGAATCACAATTCTTCAAACCAAACAGCCTACATAATGTCAAATTACAACTACATCAAATTACGTCATATTACACCAAACTAAACGGCCGTTAAAGTTTAAACAAAACTAGCTATCTTAATTCCAACACTATTTATGAACGTGTTATACATAATGAAGCACATCTTATTCTCACAAATTCTCATTAATATCTTCCAAGAAATTAGGAAGATAATTTGTACTAGTATTGAGCGACACTTTTGTAAGGTTGAAAGAAAGATAAGGCGAATCTGAAACAAAATATACCTGCCACCCCATTAACAATCTTTAAAATTTACACATCCACTTAAACCCAATCCTCAATCTATCCAATGCAAGCCATGTTCGACCATTTGCCTAAATCAAACTTGATAACAAACCTTTAGCTTGTATTGGATAGGTTGGAACTTATGGGTTTTTTACTAACAATTGTATATTTTATGTATGACAAATGAATGAGAACACTCGGTTTTAATTTCAAAGTATTAAACAAACATGTATTATATTAATTAATATATGTATATAGATTGTATTGACCAAATAATTATGTTGGCTGTTCATAAGTTTTGGTCAACCATAAAATGACGTGTTTGTTTAAGACAATTAAAGTGACGTGTTGTTTAAAAAAAAATCAAAGTGACGTGTTCTTTTTATGAAACGTCATAAATGTTCGAAAGAGGAAACGTCATTTCTGTGACTACACATTAAAAGTCATGAAAGGTATCTCTTTAACTATTTAAAGAGTCACGTTAATGCATATAAATTGTAGCCCAATTTCAAACGTTTTATTCATTCAATACAAACAAAAAAAATACATACATTTGATGTTCATGTGAACCTTATATACGCTGCATAAAGTTCTATCTTTGAGGTCGAATCCTGGGAAGAAATTAGTCACGAATCCCACCAGCGTAAATAGTGGGGGCTAATATTATTTAAGGACAGTGATTATCACGTCCTCAATTTCGTTCATATTCTTAGTAGTAATTCTGCCATATTCTAACAATCTTAAAGAATATTATTATGGATCAAAGTGTTGGTTTAAGGATGTTTGGAAGCGACACAATCAAACTAGACAGAATGGATGGGATGAACTTTACTCGTTGAAAGGAAAAGATGAAGTTTCTGTTAACTGCGTTCAAGGTTTATTATGTTCTAGAAGGGTCACCTTTTTTTTTTTTGAACGGCAACTTTATTAAAAGAAAACTAGCAAGGAGCTAGAATTACAAAGAAATTAAAAAGGGGTGTTGAATCCAACTATCCCAACTAATAGAGTTTTTACCCCTAGCAATATACCAAGAAAAAGAACGCCTAACTATGTCTTCAAAAATACCATCTTTTCGAAGATTTGAATCAGAGAAGAGGAGATGGTTTCTATGGCGTGATGACTGAAGAGGAACAAAGGAAGCGTGCACAAGATGAAACAATATGCAAAGGATACATTTTGAGTACCCTCACTGACCGTCTGTATGATCTATATACACCAATGACTTCTGCAAGGGAAATCTGGAATTCTCTTGAAGAAAAGTACACCGCTGAAAAGGAAGGGGCAGATAAGTTTATCACTTTTAAATTCTTTGAATTTGCTATGGAAGATACCGTGTCTATTTTAGATCAAGTGCATGAATTTCTTATTCTGGTTTCTAAATTCAAAAATCTTAACATTGAAATCCCTGAAAAGTTATTGGTTGGGGCCATCATTACCAAGTTACCATCTTTTTCGCACAATTACAGAAAGAAATTGATGCACACTTCAGAGGATTTTACTTTGGATCAGATTCAGAAACATTTACGAATTGAAGAGGAAACTCGTATTCGTGAAAAGAATCTGAATGGTGCATCAAGTTCTAAGGTTAATTATGTTGATTCAGGAAAGAACAACAAAGGAAATGACAAGAAGAGGAAGGGTACATGGAATTCATCCAAGAATAACAAGAAAGACAAGAAACCATTGTCTGAGGTTGTGTGTTACAAATGTGGTGAAAAAGGGCATATCAAACGCTACTGCAAGAATCCCAAGAAGAAAAATCAGAATTCAAACAAGAAGGATGAATCTGCTAATGCAGTGGAACAAGTTGATACCACAGAAATCACTGCTATGGTTTCTGAAATGAACATTGGAATGATTCAGGAACTGCATATGGCTAGTGTGACAACAACGGATGATTGGTGGTATGATTCTGGTGCAACTACACATGTTTGCAACAACAGAGACTTGTTCAAAACTTATAAGGAAACTGAAGATGGACATGAAGTTATGATGGGTGACAATCATACTTCAAAGGTTATTGGCTCAGGAAACGTGGAGATCCAATTCACATCTGGAAAGAAGTTAACCCTTATGAATGTTCTTCATGTTCCTAACATTAGGAAGAATCTTGTTTCTGGTTTTAAACTTTGTAAAAGTGGGGTTAAGGCTGTGATAGAATCGGACAAAGTGATTCTGTCCAAAGCCAATGTATTTGTAGGAAAAGCGTATGCTTGTGATGGCATGTTCAAACTCAATATCAATAAAATTACTAGTTCTGCTTATTTGCCTGATTGCAATTTTATTTCCAGTTTTAATATTGAATGCTCTACTTTCAATTTATGGCATAATCGTTTAGGACACATAAAGAGTTGAATATTGAAGATATGTTAAAACAAGGCATTATATCCTATAATGGTGAACATAAAGATAAATGTGAAATATGTGTTCAAGCGAAAATGAAAAGAAAACCTTTTCCTAAAGTGGATAGACAATCTGAAATCTTAGAGTTAGTGCATTCTGATATATGTGAATTGAATGGACAATTAACTAGAGGAGGAAATAGGTATTTCATAACTTTCATTGATGATTGCTCTAGATATACATATGTTTATCTGTTGAAATCAAAAGATCAGGCCTTTGAAACATTTAAAATTTATAAGGCTGAAGTAGAAAACCAAAGAGGCAAAAAGATACAAATTCTTAGAAGTGATAGAGGCGGTGAATATTTTTCCACCGAATTTTCTTCCTATTGTGAATCACAAGGTTTGATTCATCAAAGAACAGCACCATATACACCTCAACAGAATGGTGTTGCTGAAAGGAAGAATAGAGTTTTGCAAGATATGATTAATGCTATGTTAGTCAGTGCAAACTTGCCAAAGAATTTGTGGGGTGAAGCCTTGCTTACAGCATGTCATGTAAGTAATAGAATAATTGCAAAGAAACTAAAAGTATCTCCTTATGAAATCTGGAAGGGTAGAAAGCCTAATATTAGTTATTTTAGAGTATGGGGTTGTTTAGCCTATTACAAGGTTCCCTTACCTAATACTTCTAAATTAGGACCTAGAGGCTTAAAAAGTGTATTTGTGGGATATGCAAAAGATTCTAAATCTTATCGTTGTTTAGATTTAGATTCAAATGTTATTGTTGAATCAAGAGATGTAGATTTCTTTGAGAATAAATTTCGTCATGATTCAACAAGCACAAATGAAATTGTGACTCAAATCCCACAAGATATTTCTGGTCCAAATTTGAACTCTAACAATAAGAGGAATATGGCAGAATCTTCTAGTGCACCTAGAAGAAGTGAAAGGGCTAGAAAGGAAAGAAACTTGGATCCTGATTTTATTGATTCTCAAGCTATTATCTTCCTTGTTGAAGGTGATAATGAGAATAATGTTATTAATAAAATACCAGTTCTACTAAATGTAGAGGATGCACCTAAAACTTATAAAGAGGCTATCACCTCTAGGAATTCTGCATTTTGGAAGGAGGCAATTGATGATGAAATGGATTCCCTAGTATCTAACAATACTTGGGAACTTTCAGATTTACCTCCAGGTTCCAAAGCAATTGGGTGTAGATGGGTATTTAGAATTAAATACCATACAAATGGATCCATTCAAACTTTTAAAGCTAGGTTGGTAATTCAAGGCTTTAGTCAAAGACAATGAGTTGATTACTTTGATACATATACTTCGATTAGGGTGCTCTTTGCATTAGCTTCAATTTATAATTTGCCTATACATCAAATGGATGTTAAAACTGCCTTTTTAAATGGAGACTTGGATGAAGAAGTCTATTAACAACCTAAAGGGTTTGTGTTGCCTGGTCATGAGAATAAATTTTGCAAATTAAAAAATATTTATATGGGTTAAAACAAGCACTTAAACAGTGGCATGAGAAATTTGATAAGTCTATACTTTCAAATGGTTTTACTTATAATTCATCTGATAGATGTATTTATTCTAAGTTTATAAAAGATTATGGTGTCATCTTATGCCTTTATGTAGATGATATATTGATTGTTGAAACCAATATGAAAGGTATCAATGAAACTAAGAAGTTTTTGTCTTCATGTTTTCAAATGAAAGACATGAATGAGGTTGATACTATATTAGGGATAAAGGTTAAAAGGCATAGTAGGGGTTATGCTTTAAATCAATGTCATTACATTGATATGGTTATAGACAAGTTTCAACACTTGAATATAGAGGAAGCAAACACCCCTTATGAGTCATCTTGTAAACTGGTTGGGAATAATAGAAGAGCTGTTGCTCAAATAGAATATGCAAGTGCAATAGATTGTTTAATGTATGCTACACATTGTACTAGACCTGATATTGCATAACATATACGAGTGATCCAAGTCAGGATCATTGGAAAGCAATTAGAAGAGTTTTTGGTTATCTCAAAAGAACTAGACAATTAGCTATATATTATGATTGTTTTCCTATTGTACTTGAAGGATACTCAGATGCTAGTTGGATAACTGACATTAGTGATAGTAAATCAACAACTGGTCGGTGGTGGGGCTGTTTGTTGGGGTTCAAAGAAACAAACATGTATTACACATTCCACCATGGAGGCTGAGTTTTTAGCACTTGCAGCCGCGGGTAAGGAAGCATAATGGCTAAGAAATATGTTGTTAGACATAGAGTTGTGGACACAACCAATGCTAGCCATTTTCTTACATTGTGATAGTCAATCGACACTGTCAAGGGAATATAATAAGGTGTATAATGGAAAGTCTAGACACATTAGCTTAGACATGCCTATATCAAGGAGTTAATATCCAATGGGATAATAACTATTGAATATATACGCTCTTGTAAGAATCTTGTGGATCCGTTTACAAAAGATCTTCCAAAAGACATAGTCTTTGGAACTACAAGAGAGATGGGTTTGAAACCCATTGAATAGTTGGCAACGATGGGAACCCAACCTTTACTTAGACTAAAATCTACTTAAAGGTTCAATGTGGTAAAAACAAGGTGTTGATCACCAACTAGACACTAGTTTAGTTTAAATGCTAAATAGTGAGTAATACTTTTAGGGTGAGTATTTATACTCTTAATGAAGTGTACCTTTGGTAATTAAAGGGCTTCACCTATGTGGATATAAGGAGTGGTGCCGCTCCTACAAAGGTGAGTTACTTTTGGAGATATCCATGAAACTGGGATTAACACATGGCCATAATAGTGCTACCATGTTATGAACAACAATGAGCATATTATGTGTGTTATTTTTCCGAGTTTAACACTAAGAATCATGGCTCAAATGCTATAAAGCAGCCATTGATTCTGTTAGGCTATTTGAAGGATATACACTATGTTAAGGTTTAAAGTGAAAACTACCTTAATTTATGCATAATGTGTTGGATATTGTTAATAAAACCCAAGTGAGGGATTGTTAGAACTTAGTGGGCTTTTATAAACAATTGTGTATTATATGTATGGCACATAGACAAATGAATGAAAACAATATATGTTTATGAATGTGTTTAATTGTAATATTGGTTAACATTAATGATATATATATATATATATGTCGACCCAACATATATGTTATTGATATTAATTCAATGTATATTGATGGAACAGTTATGAGGTGTTTGACCGTTGTATTGGTTAATGTCATTAATATATGACTATTAATTATTTGACCATACAAGAGATTGAAACGTCATAATTATTCAATATTAAAACTTGTGACTATTATTGGTTTATGTCGCTAGAAACTAGATGACACAAATGGGTGTCTATTTAATTATTTAAAGAGTCACAATTAATGCCTATAAATTGAAGCCCCATTCCAACGTTTTCATTCAATTTATACATACAAAATACATAAATTTGATGTTCATGTGAACTTTATGTACGCTGCATAAAGTTCTATTCTTTGAGGTCGAATCCTGGGAAGAAATTAGTCACGAATCCCACCAGCGTAATTAGTGGGGGCTAATATTCTTTAAGGACAGTGATTATTACGTCCTCAATTTCGTTCATAATATTAGTGAAATTCTGCCATATTCTAACATGAAGCTGCTTTCAAAGTTATTTATTGGGGTAGTTTGCAAGGACATAAACGCTATATAGAAACAAATGAGAGTGGCAATATTGTGAATGAAGTTGATACAATAAACTAATAAAGGACTCAAATGTACTAACATTTGGCACCTTAAATCTGTATGACCTAAGATAGTTCGTTAGACTTGAATATTAAATGTGAAGAAATAGATTTATGCGACATGATTAGCTGGCATACAATTTTCTATGTGTTCAGTTATGTTGGGACAATGCACAGTGTGAAGAAATATGTAGTTTCCTTGTGAGACAACAAAAACTGTGGACCATATTCGATATGCCAAGATTGTTCCTTAATTTTATTTTGCTAAAAAAAAACTCTGTATACAAAAGTTGGCACATTACACGGGTTAAATAGGTTAAACGGGTTTGTGGGTCGTCAGACCCGTTTAACCCATTTAACACATATAATAAAATATAAATAATTTTTAATTTTAGAAAAAAAATCTTAAACGGGTTGGCGGGTCGACCCAATTAATTTATTCCTAACCCAAACCTAACCTGTTTAATAAACGGGTCAGGTGGGTCGACCCAAACCCAACCCAAAATCTATTAGACTCAACCCGAACCTGTTAATTTTCGTGTCGGTTTCAGGTCGGGTTTCGTGTCGGGTCAGAAATTGCCACCCCTGCTAATGATCATTAATATGCACATACAGTTTCAACTATCAGGGAAAAACTATTGTTATTCTAGGAGTCACCATGTAACTCTATGCTGGATACCAACACAAGCCTTGCACCTGCGGCAGTATCCTGGGTGATGTAGAACCACAAAAAGTAGGCCATACCACAATTGGAAGTCATGGTTAATTAGTAAGCTTATAGCATTATGCATGGCAACTCCCAAAACAATATGTAACATAACAAGTTTCTTTTGAATTGTTTTATTATTAATAATTGAAGATTGTGTTTAATTGGTTGATAATATTAATGATAAGTGACTTCATGATGCTCATGATTCATGTAGTTCCTGTGGTCATTGTCCTAAACAGAGACAAACCTGAGGTTGATATCATTTCGTCGACCAAGTCAAAATCACAGTTCTGGTTTGTGTATGTGTCTTTAACTCGTTAGTCAATATGTATATACACAATTTCTTACGTAGTTAGTTTGTAGCTTTAAAACAATGTCTAGCATGTGTACTTTAGTAAATATAATCATAGATTCAAGAAGCAAATGCAACACTGAGGAACCACGAGCAATACTAGTATGAAGGGCAGATTTATGATATTTTACAAGTATATTGATTCTGTACCAACAGAAACATTGTATTACATAATCATTCTAGTCATATACGCTATATTTATATATGAAATAAGTAGGAATATATGGTCAGCTCTACGCAACCCAATCATCAACCTGCACTAAAGATCTATTGTCGCCACAAACTTGTGTTAACCAGTTATCCAGCCACTGTAAATGTCAAATGGGTAAACTTTTGATCAGGCAGAAGTTGAGGAGCAGATAATCACCCAAAGAAAGGTAGTAACGGGCCACTCGCCTATATGAGTCGTATAAAGATAATAGAGAGATGTATAGATTGTTAATGAGATAAAGAGAGATGAAACTGACTGATGATCGTCGATTAAAGGTTTAACCTACATGTGTAAGTAGCATGTGTAACTAGCACCACTCAGATAAATTCTTCATCACAGCTAAAATGAAAGGATGAACAAACACACCATCTGATAGGTCCTAAGAAAAGCATACCGTATCATACACGTAATTCTTTTACGATGAAAATTGAAGAGGATTTTTATGAAGTTAAAAGGAGAGAGTAACAACTTTAGATTAGCAATTAACAAAATGCAAATAGTTATTAGAAACCATGACTCACTCCTGGAAAAACATTTCTATATATTACGATGGATTGCTGGGCAAATCTCCTTTGGCAGTTTTCCAATACTGTCAAATTATGTTTTAAGTAAACAAGAAACAGTAAAGTGGATAGCTGCCTAAAGAAATCTTGTCCAGTAATGCACCAACACATACTGAAGTAGTGAAGTTACTTGAACTCACGAAGACCATGTTTCTACTCCAAACTATTTATAGATCATAATTTTTTATTCTAATTAGATATTCCATGCACCTTTGATTTCTAATGAAAAGCAAAGCATGTCAAAATGGTACAAGTTTGGCATACGGAGAAGCTCCCTTCATGATGCTTGTTCACTTTAGCACCAAATCTATCCCCAACCAAAAAGAAAACGAAATTCGCATCACAGAGGGTAGCTTATACTAATTCTTTTACGACTACTAGGTGGATCATCTATATACAACGTCATGCACATAGTTCCTTAAATTATAATATATTGTGATATAGAATATTTTTCTAAAATTAGGTAGTTGCTGTCTCTAGTGTTCTGATGTCGGTGACAATTCATGTGTGTGACAAGTGGTACTTTTCTTTTGAAAGAACAAAAACTGTGGACCACATTTGTAAAAAGCGAAAGTGAAGACTCGGTAGAAATAGAAACTAGTACCATTTTTATTTTTTTATAAACAAAAAAAAAACTTGGTAATGGCTACTTGTGGCATATGCGGCGGTGAGTTTCAGGATATTCAGCATATGTATCAAATCATATTCCATATGCCAATCTTAACACTAGTATGAAAGTTACAAAATTTACAGGTTTAAGAGGTCGCTAAAATTCAAAAACATATTCCTCTGCATGGTGCAAGCAAAAGTTTTTCTTAAACTATTAGAGAAAAACTTTTGCTATATTAGGAGTCACCTGAAACCATTTGATTGAATCTTCCTTTGTGACTATTCTGGATACCAACACGAGCCTCGCACTTGCAACGATGACCATCTCGGTATCCCGGGCACTCTAGAACCACGAAAGAGTCCATACCATTGATGCCAGTGGAAGGATCAAACCTGTAACCAGAAAAAGTTTGTCATCATAACTAATGTGACAATTAAAGTTGGCAATTTATACCTTACTCGATTTTATATGGGTATCTTTTTTCTGAAACGGGTCACAAAGTCAAATATAAAATGACAATGCCAAAACTGGAAGTCATGACTTCATGTTTAGTAAAAAAGAAAGTTGCTCAAAGTATATGAATACATAAACCCTCCTAAATATATTTATTCAAATGTTTATTAATATTGTTTCTTCAATCCCAATTAACACATACTTTACTTATAAGTTTGAAAACAGGACAAAAGAAAAAAGTGTTCACGGGTCAACCCAACCTAGCTGGTTCATTTCAACCCGTAACAAGTTTCAACCTTTTTTCGTCTGATGCCCAACAAGGATACTTGTCAGCTCTAATCATCACCAAACCACTAACATTAATCCCTTTTGTAAGTATCTATGTGAAAGATGGATCATTTATACAAGACAGTATAAGTAAGCTTGAACAAGGTCATAAAGAGATGATGTATTACACTAAGATGTTCTTGAATACCAAATCCAAAGCAGCCAGTGTCATTAAAGTTGCGTCTAAGCAGGTCATAGACGTCCCAGCCACTCACCAGAAGTTGCATTGTCTTGTCTCGCCTAACAGTGACATAGCATGCCATATTTTCATTACACCTATCCCGAATGACCTCACAGTGTATCTTGCTGTACCAATTAATACCAAAACTTGCTGTACCAATTAATACCAAAACCATAAACAAATCAGACATGCCTTTGACTAGAAATCCATACAGCATATAAACAATGGACATGCAAATACATGCTATTCAATCTCCATCAAGATCTAGAGACGAACACTATTACAAAAACTTGGATAACAAATCCAAAAAGTAACTGTCAAGCATGCAAATAAGTGTAGAATTTAGCTCTATAACATTTTTCAGTGTTGTAAATATCGGCCTTGGCGGCCGATATATCACTGATATATCGCTTATCGGTGGTCAACCGATACGTTTTTTCACTTATCGGTAAAAAATCGGTTTTGGTCAAAATCGGTCAAAAATCGGTCAAAATCGGCCGATTTTTGGTTTTTTTTTTTTTTTTTTTTTGTATTCTGATTTTCTTGATCGTGATTTAATAAAAGTATACAAAACTGAATTAAAACCACACATAATGTATATTTTACAACATATACATAAGATATATAGTTAAAAATAATAAGAATATTAAAAAACTTATTAAATATATATATTTTTTGCAAAATTCCTTTATAATTTAGGGTCTCCGCCGAGAAACCGATATATCGCCGCCAAGACCGTTATATCGCTTAAAGGGGGTCGACCGCCGAGGTACCGCCGAGCGATATTTACAACACTGACATTTTTAAGTGTGATTTGAGTATAATCAGCAATCAGTCTGCACATGGACTACCCCACAAAACTTACGTGGCTACTAATACCAGTAACCTGAAACCAAAACCAATACAACCATTCAAATACACGACTAATATTTGACACCTGCAAGCGCAAAGAGACTAATAACCTTGTTTCTTCTAATACTTCTGAATATGCCAAGGATAATATGTTCAGCATAGAATGAATGTCTTTCACTAGCCATATAGTTTTTTGAAAAAAGAAAACATGCACAAAAGGTCATTGCTTTATAAAACATTTCTAGTATTTGGGAATAAAAAAGGTTTCTACAGAACAAATTTATTGCTTTTGTAAATGTCAATCACAGTGATTGGCAAAGGACCGCTTGGCAAGTAACACTTCAACCATTACTTTCTAACGTTCCCATAAACCACCTATCAACCAGGTTTAGTGCACACAATAAAAAACTAGCGAATTAGTCGGTAAAGCAGTGTCTGTGTTTTTAAGAAGAAAAAATTATCATTTTCCTTCTTTCATCATACTTATTTTTCATCTGTACATATACCAATTTTTATTAGAAGCAACTAGACAACATAACAACAATACTATTATTGCTCGTGCACATATTCTCCATCATCCTCCGTCATAAAAGATATCTCACAGTTGGGTATCTCCATTTCGTATGAATAGAAGGAAACACACAAAAAGGATACAACTTCGAGTAAATTTCAGGGAGCTGTAACGATCGTGAAGTAGCTGCAAAAGATGCTGTCACGCATCAAACTATGGCTAGCGACCTTAATGACAGTTAGGTAGAAATAATGACTTAATAATATGAATACCTGATTGATTAAATTTATATCATATATAGTGGCATTTGGCTTGAGACAGAAGCTCAGCATAAGTTCTCAATATACACATTGTAGAACAGCATGTTATGATTTAGTAGTACTACATACTATTTAACAAAACTTGTTGAATATTCTGTATAGCTATAATACATTACCTCATAATCTATCAGAAAGGGGTGCAGAAAAATTATTTCTTACCTCTTACTTCACTACTACCCTCTGCAAGAACAAAACCCATCCTTAAAATGGTGAAATCTATTTGAATCTCTCAACACAATCTGCCTCTCCGCATGCTTGGAAATAAATTTAGCCATCTCATGACAATCTTCCCATACTCTCAGATTCTTGGTCACCCGGATCGTCCTGCCAGGTGGCAACTTCAATATCCCAAAACCAATCGCTAACATCTCACTATGCCCACAAACCACTCCTTTTTTCCCCATGTCATTTTCGTTAACCAGCTCATATCTTATTTTATTAGACAACACGTCTTGCTTCATTTCCATTCTCATTTTTTCTAATAGAGCTTCAATCCTTTTAGCCTCAGGATTATCTTTATCTCCTGCAACAAATATGTTTACTTTACCCTTAATCTCTATCCAACTACACTCTGTATTCTTTCTTATTCTACCTCTTAATGTCTTCACTTCCTCCCATTTTTCAACCTCTGCGTATATATTAGCCAGAAGTATATAATGGCCTGTGTTTTCTGGTTCTAACTCAAAGATTCTTTCTGCAACTTTCTCAGCTAGTTGCACATCACGGTGGAATCTACAACCACAAAGTAATGCACCCCAGATTGTGGCATCAGGTTTAATTTTAGCAGATATTGTGTTAATAAACTTATACGCTTCTGATAGTTTTCCAGCTCGAGAAAAAAGATCCACCATACAAGAATAATGTTCTACTTTCGGCTCAATCTTGAAGTCATTTACCATCATGTTATAAAACTTCCAACCTTCTTGGAACAACCCTGAATGACCACAAGCATAAAGTATAGAAGTAAAAGAAGCTTCATTAGGGTTGATGCCTTGATCACGCATCTGTTTAAAGGTCGATATAGCTTCGTGTCCTAATCCAACTATGGCATAACCTGCAATCATGACAGTCCATGTGACTAAATTTTTTGCAACGGTCATATCAAATAATGACTTTGCTAGAGATAATCCGCCACATTTAACATACATGTCAACAAGGGCATTGATGATGTATTGATCTGAAGACAACCCATTTCTCAGAATGTACCCATGAATCTCTTGGCCTTTTTTTAAAGACGCTAGGCTGGCACAGGCAGGAAGGATACATGTCATTGTTACATGATCAGGTTTCACTTCACCTTGCATTTCTATAAACAAATCAAGTGCTTCACTCGGAAGACAGTTCTTTGAGAACCCTCCAATCATCGTATTCCATGACACAATGTCTCTAAACGGCATCTCGGAAAAGACAGAATATGATTCATCCATGTTTCCGCATTTAGCATACATGTCCATCAGCGCATTTGAAACTGCAAGCGATTCTATTTGGTTATCTCTAATGTAACTATGCACCTCTTTACCTTTTTCTAATGAACCATTTGAAGCACAAGCGTGCAAAATACTCGTGACAGTAAAAGTATCTGGTTTAACACGTTCCTTCTTCATATCAAGAAACAACCCAATCGCCTCATCAGATTGACCTTTTCTTGCATATCCAGCAATCATCGAAGTCCACGAAACAACACTTCTTTCATCCATATTCTCAAATACTTGCATTGCAGCATCCATATCACCACATTTTGAATACATATCACATAAAGTATTCCCAAACTTCATTTCCTTACCAAATCCACCTTTCACCGCATAACCATGAACGGATCTACCCAACTTAACATCACACATATTTGCACATGCTACAACAACATTAACCATTGTAGTCAAATCCACAGTAACCTCATCACAAATCATCTCCACAAAAACCCTAAACCCTTTCTCCGCAAGACCACACGCCACATAACCACTTATCATGCTATTCCAACTAACCACATCTCGCTCACACAAACCACCAAACATCTTACGTGCACTATCAACGTTCCCACATTTAAAATACCACGCAATCATTGAATTCACCACACTACTCTCAAATCCAAACCCTGATTTCACAACACACCCATGAACCATATCCCCTAACCTTACATCCCCATCCCCAACCAACCCAACACACTTAAAAACGCCCGAAAACGTATATGAATCAGGCTGCACACCCAATGCCATCATTCTCTCAAACAAACACAAACACTCACTAAACTCACCAATCTTAACATAACCATTCATCATAAAATTCCATAGAAAAACATTATCTTTCACAACATTATCACAAAACATATCGAAAACTCGCCTTCCTTGTTCTAAATCCCCACAACTTACATACATAAACACAAGCTTTGAACCCAAAACATAATCAATATTAACATTATCTAAGCATATCAAATTATGCACTTTTTTACCATAATTTAAAGACTTTGACTCTGCACATAGTTGTAAAATGTTGCTATATGTTTTTATGTCAAGATTTGTTTTTTTTAACTTAAGAATTATGCTCATTGCTTTTTGAAGATTACCCATGTCACAGAATTTGTTGATTTCATCTTTATAATTAGTAATTTGATTATCTGTGGGTGATGCTAGTGATAAAGTGGCAGAAATTAAGGCTGGAGATGTTGAAAGTGGGTGGTTGAGTTGGAATTTGAGGATTTTGTTATGTTTTCGGGTTTGGGTTTTGTGATTTTGGGAAATTAAAGAGGAGATTGTTGTGTGTTTAGTGAGTAAGAGCATGGTGACACTGTCCAAGTTTGGGAAGAATTTGAAGACAATATAAGTAGCAATTTTGTTCCTGATTTTGGTTTATTAAAATTTCAAATAGACCCCCTCCTAGTTTGATGCTTATTATTTATTAATCTTAATTCTTAAATGCCATGTTAGTTGATGAGATATAGTCTCCTCCAGAACCACCGAAGGAGAAACATAACTAATCATCTTTGCTAAACTAGCACGGCCTAAGCAAGACATGTATTCCGGAGAAGTTGGTATGTCGAATGATATATCAGGTTTGGAGTCACTAGTACCGTGCCGGAATAGCAAAACTAAGGACAATCCGACAGGGTGTTGTACCAAGTCTGGACCATTGTCCTTAGGCTGACATTTAAACGACAACCAGATCAGCGAGCAAAGAGGAAGTACCAACCCAGCGACTGCCTCGCTGACCCTAGACGACAACCACCATTCTCGTGTCGTCAGGTAAGACTCGAGTAGTATAAAGAGGGAAGCTCATTCCCTCGAGAAGGGACAACACACATACTCCGAACCATACTTTTCTCTTTATATTCTCTCCATAATTATCTCATAACACCCATACTTACTCGTACGCCAGAGTTGGTCTCGAACTAAAACCCCAGGGCGAGCTAACGGTGTTCTTTCTTACTTCCAGCGAGGATACAAAGGAGCAACCTTCAAAGGAGCCGAGCTGAACCAGACATTCACGAAGATTGAAGCCAATTTACTAAGCCCAACAGTCCTACATAGATTTGCTTCAATATTGGCGCCATCTGTGGGACCGGCATCCCAATCTGGTTAAGCTTGAAGAAAGCAAAGACATGGTTGACTCGCAACTAGAAGAGGAAGGAGCCCAAAGGGTGGAGTTGGAAGGTACGGGAACGGGTTCACGAGAAGGACCCTTTGAACCAGCCCAGCTGGCCCAAACAATTCCTTCTCCGACTTTCATCAAGGAAAACATCGATGTGTTAAGAACGATGATCAAGGAACATGACCAGCAGACCAAAGCAAAGGCGACTCTGAAGAAGCTCGTCTGTGATGATTCTGGAGAAGAAGGATCGGATAGCTCAGAAACAAAGGGTCTGTCAGAGCGATTCTCCAATTAATCCTCCGGAACATCCGGAATACGAGACAAGGCTCGTTCCTCTAGAAAGAGTCAAAGAAGTTTGTCCCGAAGCAAGACATCATCCCATCTAAAGAGGTCGGAAAGGCTGGAGAACAAGAGCAAGTCCAAAGCAAAAACTAGAGAGGGAAGAACCAAGTCTAGGGGAAGAAGGTCCGAGCACAATGTAATAAGCTCGGACTCCGATTGTGGGGAAGATTCAAAGGATACCTGTGAGGATCTGAGCACGCCCTACAAAAGACCAAGCCCACACCTTTCACCACAAGGATCACTCGCTTCAAATATCATCGGAGGGCCAAGATCCCAAGGAACATAAAGGTGTACGAAGGCAGCAAAGATCCGGGGGATCATCTAGGCATCTTCTCAGCTGCTGCGGAGCAGGAAGAATGGCCCATGCCAATCTGGTGCAAAATGTTTCGCCAAACCCTGAGTAGTGCGACAAGGAATTGGTTTGATGACTTGGATCCGAAAAGCGTGGATAGCTTTGAAGAGTTAAGCCAGAAGTTCTTGGAAGAATTTTCACAGCAAAAGAGGTATGCCAAAGATCCAACGAAAATCCATGGTATCAAAAGAAGGCTGAACGAGAGGTTACAAGCATTTATGGACCGATTCAAGTCAGAAAGCTCACATATCAAGGGTGTGCCTCCTGTGCTACTGATGTTGCCGTTATATCACAAGAAGTTTTAAAACCCCCTAGGCAGTGCACCTAATCATTATAGTTTAGTATAGGCAAGACTAGGGGATTTAATTTATCGTTCACTCGGGGAATAGTGTTAGGAAGGCTCAAACAAAATGTAACTAAGGTCTAAAAGGTGAAAGAAGATTAATTTTGTATTTTTATATTTTAAGAAAGCAAATAAAATCTCTAGTTTGAAGGAGTTTGGTTTTAAGCTAATTAAACTACTAATCTAATCTAAATCTAATCTAAATCTAATCTACTTGTGGAAACTCGTATAGGTAAACAAACGTGTTCACTTAATCATGCACTACTCTTTAGTTTGCTCTTCCTAATCCTATTGCTTTGTCACACTTACGGTGTATGTGTAAGTATTTCCTAATTCATGAACGAATTACACGAATCATCCGTCTATGTAATATTTCGTTAAGGCGACGCACAAGTAAGGTGGTATGAAGACTATTACAAGGCCCCTAAGAGTACATTATACGCATTCAAACACTTAAAAGGTGATCAACCATATTAGGGCAAGGTAGTATGAAGACTGTTACGGTGGTATCCTTTCTACATAATCACATTTCCCTAGACGTCTTGGCAATCTATAAAAGAAGCTAGCTGTCTAGAGCCTAACGTGCACACCACCAACAAGAAGCAATATTAAAAGGATTTACAAACCAAGTTTCATGCAATCATAAGCAAACACTAATAAATCTAGCCTAACATGTTATAAGAAAGCGAAGAACAACAATTAATCAAACAACAAGACATATTGAAAGATTAAAGGGATAAAAGATCTTCACTTGATTAAAACATGGAGTTAAGGTGGATACAATAGGGTTTAAGAACCCTAAAATCGACCCAAAATCTGATAATAATCGTACTCTAAATATGACTCCCGCGTTCCACCCTCAAAACCCTAAATATGAGTTTATATATATAGTAAAATAGGCGTGACGACGTCTCTTGTAAGTTGCGACGCCGTCTCCACGCCGAATCTTCTTAGGGTTTCTTTAAGTCGGCTACTTCAGACGATGTCACTAGAAATCCAGATACCGTCTCTTTGTCGTCCTGACGTCGTCACAAGCATTTGTGACGTCATCTCCAGCCATTGTATGGCTTTTCTTCATCAGATTTGATGTAAAGCTGTAATCTCGTCCGTTTCTTCCTAAAATGAGCCCAAGTCACGTGTATTTCCTCCAAATGCCTTCTAGGTGCTAAAAATACAAAAAGAAATGATCAAGTACGTACTTTGAGCATATTTGCATGATTTAGGAGGTTAAATAACCCCAAAAAGTGTATAAAATGACACCTCGTCAGCTACGCATCTCGGCGTTCATGCACGGCCACGGACATCCAGAGCTGGCCATGAAGCTCAATGATAAGATTCCAAAGACAGTGGATGAAATGTTTGAGAGGGTTAGAGAATTCATCAGGGCCGAAGTCGCGGCAGGGTTGGCCGAGGCAGCCAGAGCCCCGCAGTGGGACAAAGGAAGTGCTCGTGCTGGATGGTCCGGTGGTCAGGAAAGAATCAAAAGAAGGAATGGTCCAAGGGAGTTCCAAAGGAACGTGGGGATGTGTGCCCCCTAATCAAGAAGATACACGTTCTCACCCCTCACTAAGACACCGAATGAGATCTTGACAATAAAAAGTGTAAACTTCCCACCCCCACCGCCATTAATAGGGACTCTGGAGAAGCAAAACTTGAACAAGTTCTGTGACTACCATGGAGACAGGGGCATAACACTAACGATTGTTAGCACTTGAAGAAACAAATAGAGGAAGTTGTGGCATTGAGGAAGCTGGCTCATTTTGTGAAGGATATCCGCCAGGGCAATCAAAGAAACAAAGGTCAAGGACGAGGGAATGTAAAGGTAACAAACATGGTAGGTTTGGGAAGAAACCGCAAGAGACCCCATGAGATGAAAGGACCGAGATTGAAAGAGGAAATTGCCTTTCCGGCAATACCCCGGAATAGCTTGACTAATGCTCCGTTCATATTAGAAGGCACGATCGAAGGCTTTAGGGTCCGAAGGATCTATGTAGACGGGGGAAGCTCGTCTGAAATCATGTACGAGCATTGCTACAATAGTTTCGATGTTGATACCAAGTCAAGGTTAAGGAAGTCTAACGCTCCCCTTGTTGGGTTCTCGGGCGAAATCTACCACCCTCTAGGAATAATAGACCTCAGGGTGACCAGGGAAGAACAAAACTATGCTGCTAGAGTTTGCCATAGTGAAATGTCATTCACCTTACAACGTCATCTTGGGGGAACATGGATGAGAAGTGATGACATCAAATAACGTCACTTTTATAGCATCATTTATCCTATGTTTCTTACCTATTTTGTATAATTATTGCATGAATTGGTACTTAATTGCTTAAAGTTGTTATTTGCAGTAATTATGGAGTAATCTGTAAAGTTATGCTAAAAGGCACACATTTTGGAGTTTAATCGAAGAAATCTCAAGATACTATTCTGATAACCTATATGTCGTATCCATCAAGGATGATACGGCATATCTGTGCCTGCACTTCACAAGAAACTACGAAGAAATAAAGATCAATACGCAGTATCCAAAAGACTCTATACGCCGTATTGAAGATTGTTTAAAGATTCTGGAAGATATTAAACGTGGTCCCTACTTCAAGAAACCCCCAATACGCCGTATTGACCTCAACCAATACGGCATATCAACGAATTTCCAAACACTATAAATACAAATCCCTAAACACGAGTTTAGGGTGTGCTTGAACATTTTTTCAATACCCTAACCATAAAAGTTGATTTTCCGAAGGCAAAAAGAGCAAAGAAGGTCAAGCAACGCGCTTAATTCCATAGGAAACACCTTGTAATCATCTATACTCTAATAATCGTTTGATTTTTGGTATCATTCGTTTAACTCGGTTAGTTTACCTTGGTTGTTTGTTTATTATGTTTTTATTTGATACAATGGTTATGGGCTAATACCTTTAGGTATTAGCCATGTTTATGAAGCTTTAATGTTTGATTTGTTTATATCGATTGCTTAATTTATCATTGATTGTTGATTATGTTTATCAATTTATACTCATTTGCGTGCTTAAGTATGCGACCTGTCATTAAACTGGATCTAGGAATGCAAAATATCGAGCTAGCTAGATACCGGGATAGCTCTTCATATCCGCAATTTATATATCTAGAATCATAGGATCACAAATAATGACCAATCCTTGCCATTGATTTAGTGAACAAGTTGTACTAGCGGGTGACCTAGGATCAATAAATGACGTTTTGATTCCCTTGGTAAGGACTTGAACAGTGGACTACTAGTATATAAAGAGCCATTAAGTAGTAAATTAGTAAAGTCTCGTTAAGCTAGGGTTTAATAAGATCACCATAATTAATCTCCTAAGATAGATTATAATCAACAAAAGATTGCTTTATGCGGATGCGTTTAATTGTGACAGAAAAAGTGTATCTAGGTTTTAGGAAGAAGTACCGCATAAATCTAGGAATGATATGCCCCTCGAGATAAGTCAATCATTGTACTAATAAACAAACCTGCGTTTTAATTGGATTAATCATGGTTAATACAGTTTTCTTAAATTTGGCTTGACCGCTCTTCTATCTTCTGATTATCTACTTGCATGTGTTATTCTATCTAAAGTAGGTTTAAGTTACCACCAAAACCTGTGCCAGTCTCTCAGACTGAAAACCCTCCTTTACCCATTGGAGTTAGGTTTAGCATAGGTTTAACATAGAATTAACATAGATTAGAACTAACATAGATAACTATGTTGGTAGAAATATTACATTACGATATTTAATCTATACATTCTCTTCATGTTTTGGTGATGACAAACATGTAACTTATAACACATAACGTAAAGTGCTTAAGTTACTCGTAATCACAAATCATCAATTCATACGTCAACATCTTTCGACGTCTCATGTTTTCTTCAACAACAAATTTAAGTTCGCACCCGACGTAAATCACTAAAGGTATGAACAAACAAACTTTAATTTGTTGAATGATCAAAGAAATTTTTTATTTTTTCAAACCTTACATTTTTTTTATAAAATGGAACAAACATTTTTTAAAAACATATACAAAACATTTTTGTATTTATAAGAAATGTTTTATTCAAAATAAACATTTTGAATTCAAATTTTCTACCAAAAAACGGCTAGAAAGTTCCATAAAAACCTTCCCCACAAAAAGACAAAAAAAAGAGCGTCTGAAAAATAGGCGGCCCCCTTAATTAATTAAGGGGACCGGCCATAATTAAGGGGACCGCCCAAATAAAAAATTAATATTTTTTTCCTATAAATAATGGACTGTTTCCACAGATTTTCTCACCTCTTTGCACACAGTTTTCTCAAATCTAAAACCTCCTTTCAAACCCTTTCCTTTGATCACTTAACTTATTATAAGTTTGTTTAAAATGTGATCCAATCATCCATCCATTCAAGTGCAAGAGAAGAACTTTCGTTATTATTAAGATACGAAGTTATGTAGGTTAGTTAGTGCATTCGTGACATGTCTTACATTCACAATGTATAGATCGAGTCCATGTATTTGAAACTTTTATAATAGTTAGATCATGATGATCAAGGTGTGTATAGTTGTTAGATCGTAGTGATCATAGGAAGTTTAGATAGATCAGTGTGATCAAAGTAGTGTCTAGTTGAACTGAAGTTGTGAAGTAAGGTATAGAAAAGTTGTGAAGGGTAGTGAAGTCGTGAAGTGAAGTGAAGTCGTGAAGTGAAGTGAAGTTGTGTGGTGAAAAGAAGTTGTGTAGTTGTGAAGTTGTGTTGTGAAGTCGTGAAAGTAGTGAAGAAGTTGTGAAGTCGTTATAAAGTGGTTCTAGCTAAGATTAGAACACGACATCTAGCTTAGTGTCAAAAATTGATATAAGCAAAAGTTGTGTACGGTTTTCTCCACCTAAAGGGAGCTTGTTGACTAGTGAAGTAACTCTCGAGTTGGGTACTCGGGGAGTAGAGTAGGGCGAAGAGGTGCTTCTTGATCGAACCACTATAAATCATCGTGTCCGGTTTGCATTTCCTTTTACTGATCTCTTTACATTTATACTCATATTTATTACTTTATATTTATACTTGCATTTATGTGTTGGTTTGTATTGTTGTGATTTGATGTATTACTATGTGAACACTTATCATATTGTGTTACGCTTGATCGACAATTTGATACGAAACATTTTAAGATTTTAAAAGAAATTGTATTCACCCCCCCTCTATGATTTCCACACATTATATTGTGAAGTGTTGGGAGATTAGTTTAGTTTGGATGTGTTGATTGTGAAAGAGGTTGAAGTGGTTAGATTAGAGGTTGTTGTTTTGTAAAAATGAGGTTAGATTAAAGATTTTGAAGTGTATAAACACTCCCCCAAAATAGCCGACCCTAAGCAGAAATATAGTAATTTTTCGACGAGTTAAAACCTTAAAAATATACTAGTACATCTTAATACGAATCCGTGGACATAAAGAACCCGAAAAACGGATGTAAAACGAAGAAGTTATGGTCAAAACACGATTTGAAACAATACCGGCAAAAACAGTTTTTCTATATAATCTGGAAGAATTGGTTTTCGTAATTTTGACCCCTTTCAGGTCCGAATCAGCTTAAATATAAAACTAGAAACTTGCTCGGAAAGATTTTTCGGTAAGGTAAAGCGAGCTTTGAAGCCCGAAAGTGTAAAACGGAAGAGTTATTCTTAATCAAACTTTGACTAATTTTCTGAAATTACCATAAATTTTCTGCGCACATTTTTATATAACAACAAAGCTGTTAGGAATAGTAAATTGTGTTTTCGAACATTTTCGGGTCCGTTTAGACTATAAAAACCTTTGAAAATAATATAGTATCACTTATATAATATTTATAAGCGTTTTAAACTTTATAAATATTATTTTATAAATTAATTAGACTATATATATATATATATATATATATATATATATATATAGTAAACTTAAATAATATTTTGATTTATAAGCTAAGACTAACAAGATAAAATATAGTACATTGTTTTATATATCCTAATCGACCTATAATTAAATAGGTTGCATACCGGTCTTTTGTGACGACATTCCTTGTTGATTTTTCTAAAAATCAATTCCATCACTTAAGGTGAGTTTATAGCCCCACTTTACTTGTTTAACAATACTTTACAAATATCGAGGTGAGATACATGCCTTGTTTTATATTTGGAACGCAAGTACTCTTTTAACATAATACAGTTGCCTGAGTACGATGAAATCATTAACGCCCAAGTAATCAATGAACTGTTAATTACTATTGTGTAAAGCGCGAGTGTGTTATAATATATCAATTTGTGATTGACATCCCCAGTCAAGCAAGTCAATGCATACATGTCAAACGGACATATACCATATCAGATATTTAGATGTTGTCGGGTTTTAAACATCTACACGGGTACATTATTTGCACATGAATTGCACACAGACATTGTTTGTAGCTTCCGTGTCCCCCCCCAAAATGAGCTTAGGTCAATTCGTATACATTTATGATTTGTAGTAATTATATTTTGTGATTTTTTATGTGTTACGGTCCCACATTTATGCATACATAAACCTATGAACTCACCAACTTTATGTTGACACTTTTAAGCATGTATTTCTTAAGTGAATAAGCTGCATGACATTCTTGATGTGCATTGGAGTCTAAACTTTTCATGAATACATTCATGGATTTCTTTATGCATACAAACTATCATTCCTCATTGTACTAATTTAAGTCTTTCTTGTTGATGCAAATGATTTGGACAAATGTTATAACTTATTTATTTCAGTCAAATCAACGAGGTTACCTTTCAAACGACTTATTTAGTGGTCGTTCTCTTATATATTGTGCTATTATATTATGAAGTAATTCCCCCAGTTACCATTCCGCTGTGACATATTTTGGGGGTGTTAGAGATTGCTATCTAGGGGCTAGGTTATAGAGAACTAGGTTGCATATCTTACCTAGACTATAACCGTTTTCACAAACATTGCTATCTTGCGTATATTATTTGCTTCGTGACTTATATATGTGCTTACCCTATCTTACGTAGATTTCTACACTTTTCTTATATATTATACCCATATAAGACTTTGATTGTCACAACACTATGACCACACCTCGTCTCATACCTTTTCCAGCTACTACACCAGGTGCAGGAGTATTTTCTCCATTTGTCATCATATCTGATTCTAACGATGAAATTACTACCTTACCTGTTAGACCCGCACCACAATCACCAGATTGCACACTGGCTTTGTATGGCTACCCACTGGATTCTGGTGACGATTCATCAGACGAGAATATGAGTGAGACTGCTAAGTCACTCCACACCCAGACTGCTTCAACATCAGTTGTTCATCCACCACCTACCCGACCCCTACCTACTAGCACTGCCTATTGCCCGTCGACCGGGAAAGATCTCGATGCCACTAGGCTTCAGAGTTGCTATGGATCGATAGAGAACTGCATCACCATCCACCTGCCATCCACTACTTTCATCAGAGATACCATCATTATCATCACCACCATCACTCTTGCCATCATCATCTTTACCATCACCATTACTTTTACCATCCTCATCTCGTAAGAAATCTAGATCGCCCTTACCATCACCACCACCAACAGCAGTATCACCACTGGAGCATATTGAGTCAGTTGGGAATGACATAGAGACCCTGCGTACTAGTTTGGCATTTGCCATGCATGAGACGATGACCCCTCGTGCTAGAGTGGGATCATTAGAGCAGAACAATGTGGTTACTCGAGAGTCACTTAGGATTACGAAAGGCAGGTTAACACGGTCACAGCTTCAAGCGGAGTATGTTGAACAAGAAGTCAGAGAGTTATGGGAGTTTTGGATGACCGACAGACTCAAGATAACTGAGCTACGGAGTCGAGCGCGGGACATAGAGGCTAGCTTCTGGGATCTTGAGAGGCACCTTGGTACATAGACATATATTAGCGTTATTTGTAGCTTCTTTTAGATTGTATCCTACTAAACTTGAGTAGTACTCGGTTGGTAGCGTTAATGAAAAAATTATACTCTTGTATTCATATAAAATGATGTATTAAGTATTAACCTACGTTGTTGGTTATGATTATGCTATTTTATGACGTTGATTTATTTATGCCACGGTTGTTTTTATCTTATACATCTGCCTGTCGTGATCTCACTTTACATATATGTTGTACTCATTGCATATCGTGATTTTACCTTGGATGAAATCTCATTATATATTATTTTTCCTTGTGGTCTTAAGGAAACAATGTCAACTACGAATCAAGGGATGAGTTTGGCGAAAATCGAGCAAATTGTAACCGAGCGAGTTGCTAATACTATTGAGACTTTTGCTATCTATGAGACAAAGACCCGCATGGCTCTCGAGTCAATGAGCCAGATCAAACGGCATAAAGACAAAGTAGCAGAGAATGCTATGAATAAGAGGAAATGGGAAGGTACACACGGTGGAAGCTCTAGCCAACAACAAAACAAAGAGCATAAGGTGATTAAGCATACACTACCGGGCCAAGCAACAAGAAAGCCTATGCTGGAAATCTACCTCTATGCAACAAGTACAAGTTGCACCACAATGGGCCGTGCACTGTAAAGTATGGGAATTGCAAGAAGGTTGGTCACATGACCTAGGACAGTAAGAATCCTGTTGCTGCTAACAATCAAAGAACCTTCACTTGCTATGAATGTGGAAGTCTAGGAGATTACAAGAATGGTTGTCCAGAAAGGAAGAACCAGAACCAAGTGAACAAGCAATGGAAAGGAAAAACTTGTGGAGACTCTAGTGTCATGGCAAATAATCACCACTACCAATAGCAGTACCACCACCACCAGAGCATATTGAGTCGGTTGAGGATGACATAGAGGCTAGCTTCTGGGATCTTGAGAGGCACCTTGGTTCATAGACAGATAGATTAGCGTCATTTGTAGCTTCTTTTAGATTGTATCCTACTAAACTTGAGTAGTACTTAGTTGGTAGCGTTAATAAAAAACTTGTACTCTATTATTTATGTAAAACGATGTAATGAGTATTAACCTACATTTTTTGTTATGATTATGCTATTTTATGACGTTGATTTATTTATGCCATGGTTGTTTTTATCTTATATCGTTGCGTGTCGTGGTCTCATTTTACATATACGTTGTGCTCATTGCGTATCATGATTTTTTACCTTGGATGAAATCTCATTATATATTATTTTTCCTTGTGATATTAAGGAAACAATGTCAACTATGAATCAAGGGATGAGTTTTGTGAAAATTAAGAAAATAGCAGCCCAACGAGTGGCTAATGCTATCAAGACTATTGCTATCTATGAGGCAAAGACCCTTATGGCTCTCGACTTAATGAACCGAGTCGAATGGTAGAAATACAAGGTAGCAAAGAATGCTAGCAACAAGAGAAAGTGGAAAGGTGACCACTGTGGAAGTTCTAGCCAAAACAAAAAGCATAAGGTGATTAGAGCACACACTGCCGAGCCAAGCAACAAGAAAGGCTATGCTAGAAATCTACCATTGTGTAACAGGTGCAAGTTTCACCACACTGGCCTGTATGCGGCAAAGTGTGGCAATTGCAAGCGGGTTGGTCATCAAACTAGAGATTGTAGGACCCCAGTCCTAAGAGTGAAACAGAGGCCCTAAATGGCAAAACAAAAAGCTGAAGTTACCTGTTATGAGTGTGGAAGGCTAGGACATTACCAAAGTGGTTGTCCAGAAAGGAAGAACCAGAACCAAGTGAACAAGCAATGGAAAGAAACTTGTGGAGACTCTAGTGTCATGGCAAATAATGTTAATGTTTAGGGAGAGACCTTCCCGTATTACCTAGTGAAACCTAAGCGGGAACGTTACTATCATCTTACAAATCATTTTGTTTTTACTTTATGGAACTATTTTGTTTTCATCATATAAATTATTTTACTATTACCCCATGAGCTACTTAGCTATTGTCTTATAAACCATCTTACGGTTATCTCGCAAACCATTTTGTTGTTATCTTATAAACTGCCTTTTTTCCATTTTGAGAATTAATTTATCACACTATAAAACTATTTTGATACTGCTTTATGCATAACATTAATTTGACGAAATTGAGCACTTGATCGTTAGTCCTAAATTATGCATAGCCTGATCACCTATGTCTAATTCAGGAAGAACCATGCCGTGCTGGGAGTAGTCACCTTAAAACCTTTGTCAAAAGTAAAATTCTACTTATATCCCTGAAAAGCAAAATTTTGTGTGCGTATCCATAAAACGTGTTTGTCACGGGAAGCTGAATTATTAATCATAGTTGCTAAGTATACCTTTACACCACTTACTACATAGAGTTGGCATCATCTTACATCAAATCCTATGTCGAAAAGTCAATACGCATCACTAGTCACCCTAGGACAATTCGCTAACAAGTTTACTCGCCATTAAAGAATATACTAAATCACCCATTCAACGTCGACGTAATACCATAGGACTTAGTAGTTGTGACGCCATCATAGGTATAGATTCGTTATCACCATGGAAAGGGCAAATACCGTAACTGATGCATTAAACCGAAAAGAACGGATCAAGCCATTACGAGTTTGAGCCTTAGTTATGACTATTGGTTTGAATCTTCCCGTGAAAATTTCAAACGGTCAAGCCGAGGCAAGGAAAGCATAAAATATCAAATTGAAGACTTAGGGGGTATGATCAAGAAACTTAAACCTCGTGCAGACGAAATGTTAGGTTTGGAAAACAGAAGTTGGTTACCATGCTTTAGTGACTTAAGAACTTTATTTATGCATAAGTCAAATAAGTCAAAGTATTCAATCCATCCGGGTTCCGACAAGATGTACCATGAATTGAAGAAATTATATTGGTGGCCCAACATGAAAGCAGATATTGCCATCTACGTCAGCAAATGTTTGACATGCTCGAAGGTCAAGGCTGAACACCAAAAATCATCTGGTTTGTTGGTACAACCTGAGATACCTTAATGGAAATGGGATAAAATCACTATGGATTTTATTACAAAGTTACCTAAGACATCAAGTGACTATGTTACCATTTGGTTGATTGTTGATCGTCTTACCAAGCCTGCTCACTTTTGCCAACAAAAGAAACATATTTGATGGAGATATTGACGAGACTTTACTTGAAAGAAGTGGTCTTAATGCATGAAGTATCGGTCTCTATCATTTTCGACTGTGATAGCAGATTTACATTGCATTTCTGAAAGTCGCTCCAGAAAGCTTTGGGTACTTGTTTGGATATGAGTATGGCTTACCATCTACAAAACGATGGTCAAAGCGAGGGAACCATTCAAACTCTTGAAGACATGTTACGCGCTTGCGTAATAAATTTTTGAAATGGTTGGGATAAACATTTACCGCTAGTAGAGTTCTCATAAAAGAATAGTTATCATACTAGCATCAAGGCTGCACCATTTGAAGCACTCTATGATCGTAAGTGTCGATCACCTGTTTGTTGGGCCGAGGTCGGAGATGTTAAGCTCACTGGCCCATAAATCGTTCATGAAACTACCTAGAAGATCTTACAAATTAAAAGCAGAATTCAAGCCACGCGTGATCGTCAGAAGAGTTACGTCGATGTAAGGCATAAGCCTCCAGAATTTCAAGTGGGAGATAAAGTCATGTTGAAGGTTTCTCCTTGGAAAGGGGTTATCCGTTTTGGCAAACAGAGGAAGTTGAACCTAAGGTATATTGGACCTTTCAAGGTGTTAGCGAAAGTAGGTACTGTTGCTTATAGACACGAACTTCCTCAACAATTAAGCAGGGTTCATAGCACGTTTTACGTGTCTAATTTGAAGAAGTGCTTGTCCGATGAATCGCTCGTAATTCCGTTGGACGAGATCCATATTGATGACAAGTTGCATTTCGTTGAAGAGCCTGTGGAAATTATAGACCGAGAGGTCAAGCGGTTGAAGCAAAGCCACATTCCTATCATCAAGGTTCGACGGAACTCTAGAAGAGGCCAAGAGTTTACTTGGGAATGCGAGGATCAATTTCAGAAGAAGTATCCATA
>BQNB010086120.1:17076-28284 GCA_026074375.1 Tanacetum coccineum | reverse complement strand
TCAGTTTTTCGGTTGCATTCATCCAACTCGTAGGTTTCTTAAATACCCACGAAACCCTAACAAAAAGCTAAAGTGATAAGTGTTATCACTTCCTAGGATATCTCATACATATCCCTATTACTAACTAACTTTACTAACAACCCGGAGTAAGTATAATACTACCAGGAATAATATTGTTCTACCAGCAGGAATGACTTTTGTACTGCCAGTACTAACTATACTATTATCCTTACCAGTAGGAACTACACTACCAGCAGGAACTGTTTACTCTACCAGTAGGAACTACATACCTACTAGTAGGAACTATCTGTTACAAAATTCCTAACAGGGGGGTTAATTTAATTTAACTCCAAGGGCTTAAAATTTAATTTGGAAATAAGTGTCTTAGGGTATAGAAACTAAAAGGGCTAAATTTGACTATACTTAATAATTGTACTACTGTGCACATTTTACACCACCGTGCACTCGGGTATTCACATACTCTTACGTTAATCTTTGGATTACGTCCACTGATGAAAGGTCTAATATACTAGTACTTGTACTATGCGTGTTATACCCGAGGCTTCTTATCTCATTTTATATTCACATCCAGTGATGTTCTTGAACACATCATTTCATAACTATTTTGTGTCAACAACATATAGTGTCCGAGTACAATTGTTTCAAGAATTTCTCAATAATAATTCAAAATCTTTCAAAAATTGTGTACTCGACATTATCTCCATTCTTCAACATAACTTGTGTTGTCACACAATCTCATAAGTGGTGTCACACATGTGGATTGTTAAGGGGGAGCGAATGAAAAATGTTCCAATTATAATCATGCAATAACCGTTTTCTTCCATATGCTTTCAAAATTTTCAAATAGCAATATCCCATTGGTATCAAAAATATCATATGGTATGATATTTTTGAGGGGAGAAAATGTGTTTTAATATATGTGACTAAAAGATATGATCATTTAAAATTCAAGTGCAGTCTCTCTCATTCACATGCCAAACTATTTTTTGAATATCAATGCACATGTGTAGGGGGAGTATTTAAAAATGTAAAACTTTCAAAGTGCTAAATGTTTTTATTTATATCATAAGCACTTTGATTGATTTTTAAAGAGGTTTCATGGTTATGATTAGATACCCGACAACCAACTAATTCACGATGATTTATGAAGTCATAAGGTGGTTAAGGTTAGGTATTAGTCTTATGATCCAACTAGAACCGGAGGGATCTATCCAAGGACATTTCATAGTTAGAAATAGTTGTCCTTAGGTATGATTTGGAGAAGAAAGAGATTAAGGGAATGATGTTGACTTAGGCATGAGCTATCACTGAAATAAGGTGCTAGTAAGGACATCTTGGTAAACATTGAAGGGGTTGAAGAATGAAAAAGAAATGTAAGGATAAAGGGTGAAAAGAAAGAACCCCCCATACACTTAGGCAGAAACTGGTTTAATACATACGCTATCAGAATCACCAAGATGTTGTCTAGTATTGAAGATAGACATCATGAACCCAGTGATGGAATGCACAACCCTTGCCAGCCATTTAAGTTTCTCTCAAATGATACTTGTCTCATTTGTCATGAAGATACACATATTATCATCTAACTTTCTCATTCTGAGTTAGTTGATATTGAAAAGGTGGCAGTCTACTCCAGCCTTCGATCACTAAAATCAAAACTTAGTTATTGAGTCTAGAGCCAAAAAGAGATCAAAATGTGAATCTCATTAGGATACATTCCAAATATACACTTGTTGTTCACAATAAAGAACATAAGTTGTAACAAAGGGTCCTATGCATTATCGTTAGATCTTGCTAGAACATTAAGAGTGATACTCCTTAGTATTTCACAGTGACGAATGGAAATCCTTCTAGTTTCAACATCAAACAGCACTACGGTAGGTGATTTGCAAGATTCTTTACGAATCGAACTTGTGTTAACTAGAAATCCAATGTGATCCAGTATACGAATTGATGACTCAATCATTGAAATAATAATTCAGTGATTTACTCTAAATGGTTCTAATAGTAGCAATACTCTTAGTTTGTTAGCTTACTTTGGGGCATCATGTATAGAGAACAAGCAAGCATAGAGAATCTAATGCATTCGTGTTAGAGGTGTAACAACCCGAGTTTTATGACGCGTATGACGATTGTGAATTCGATGTCGTAATTATTATTTTATAAGTTCATGTAAACGAACGTCGACATTTAAATTTTTATTTGTCATGAATAGCTATTTTCGTATTTTATTACGAACGGAATTTAGAAATTTTTCCTTTTGTCGTTTCGGGAGTCAACGTTTGACCGCGCGACCGTTAAGCGTTTTGAGTATCGTAGAAATTTTGACGCGTTTCGTTAATATTTTTATGATGATAATTTGTATTTTATCGTCCTTGTCCCGAGTTAGCAGAAACTGAGTCAAAATTTTATTTTGACGTGAGTTAATATTTTATTAAAAGAAAAAAAAAACCAAATTAAGTGTGACGGAAATAAATTTAGTCAGGAAAGTGTAATCCCAAGCCATGGTTGTCGGTTTTTATTTAAGAAAAACATTTAGGTGTCAAAAGTATAAACTAGAAAAGAGGGAGGGACCAAAGGTTTCAAAAGCCCAAACTACACTTTCTATATAAATCAAACAACACACACATTTTCATTTTTATAAAACAAAATTTGTGTGTTCTCTCCCCTCCTCCCATATCCGGCCGAGCACCACCATCGGAGACCGTCACCGGTCGCCGAAAAAATGACATGCAAAATGATCAAGATATATTTTTTTAATCCCCTCGTCATGTCCTACGTTTTCCACCAAAAACATATAACATGCAATGAGTATTTTTGGAGTTAGAGTTCGAGTTAGTTTCAAACATTTTTGGTTTAAAAGGGGGTGTACCGAAGCTAGATAATCGTTATTAGAAGCTCGGATTAATCGGAAAAATGTTTGATTTTGGTTGTTGGGTTCGGTTCAAGTCACGGCTAGAAACAAAGGGGACGAGACAAACTTTTCTTGTCCGATTTTGCTTATTATAGCATTGTGAGTATTCTTATTAATATTATTGTTAGGTTTGTTTTTGTATTTCGCGATTTGTTAATTTATCGATTGATGCATGTGATGAAATCCTAGCGAAACTTGCGTAGATTAGATTAAAAGTGTGGTTGGGTGATTGAACGATATAGATATCGTGTATATGCTATTTTAGATATGTCGTGAGTGGATTTTTGGGTCAAAAATAGTTTTTGGCTCATTTTATAAAGTATACATTCTGGGCAGAAACTGACACGGAAAACGAGGCATGAGATTTTGTGAAATCTAAATTTGGGTTAGAAAATATGGTATGGGGTATTTTTACGAGCGTTTTGGTAACTCGAACGCCCCGTAACTCTTAATAACGAAGACGTTACGGCGAAAACAAGATTTGAAAACCAAGAAAATTTCCAAACAGCTATTAGAGTTTTGCTAAGTGCTGACAGAATTTTAAACGCCCGTTTTGAGCACTTTCGAGTCCGATTCGGCCTTCCGGCGAAACACGAAATTTGCTCGGAATGACGTTTTACTTTGCCACGAGGCTTGCTAGTTTAAAAACGAGTAATAACGGGTCAAAACCCAAGGTCAAATTCTGCACTTTTATTATAAATGTCACAAGTTCCTGCAGAAACTTGCAGGGGCATTCTGGTCATTATCTGTCGAGTTTCGGGTCTCGGCTAAAACTAAAAAGCTGTCCGGAATGTTGTTTTGCATAAAATCTCTTTAGAGTCCAAGTTGTGAAAATGTGATATAACGGGTCATATTGAGCGGGTCAGATCTAGTAATATATATACATGAAGTCAAAGTCAATTAAAGTCCAACGTTGACTTTTGAAAGTCAACGGGTTGGTACTAGACTTGTCGGATGTTATAAAAATAATAAACGCTACTATTATTACAAGTATAATATTTTATACTTAACAATTGTTATAAGAGAAGAAGATTCTAAAAATAGAAACTTTTGAAATATTCGGATATAACACCGATAGGAGTAAACGACAACCAAATTGAGCGTCGAATGTGCGATGAGATAAATAAATATCATTATAAACATAACTAGATGATAGGACTTACTAAAATTGGTAACTTTTTGAAAATAACAACTTTCTAAAAATAGAAAGTTTCCGAAAATAGAAAGTTTTCAATTAAGTGACGTATAATAGAAATAAAAGAATGATCGTAACTCAATTACGTGAAGTTTAGGATCTAGGACGCGCAAGTAGATTTTTCATCACATGTGTATGTATACTTATGCAATTTCACTAGTTGCGACGCACGCACTATTCGATCGTACTTTATTGTATAGTAATCGAGCGACATAAATTATAGGTCGTGGTTGAGCTCATTGTCGAGTAGTTCATGATTGTTTCGGTTATTTGATCTTCGGCATCGATCAAGGTGAGTTCAAAGGCTCACTTTTGAACTATTTTAAATGTTTTTAACCCGCTAGGGGGATACTTGTTGTTTTATAAAAATGAGAACGCAATATGTTTTGATACTTAATATGATTCCATTACTATTGAGTATATGCCTTTTGTTGTGTGACCGTTAGTTGCCCAGTTGTAGGTAAACGCTAATGCATTAAATAGATCTACTGGATTTGACAACCCTGTCCGGGGTTTGAATCAGTTGGTGAGCACCCTGTAACGGATATTTTGTGGTTAGTATTAGGGGAAGTGGCATACTTCCCGGACATTATTTTGTCCTATGGGATGAATGTGTTAAGTTTTGGTGCACGGGCTCATTTAGTTTGAAATCATTATGTAACTTGCCATATAATCAATGTTATACGCTTTGTTGAACCAAATATGCGTTCTAATTGTTAATTAATTTTATGAATTCACTCAACGTTTTGTTGACCTTTTTAAGCATGTATCTAAGGTTAGGTGTTGTTGATGGCTCAGATGGGACGGAACGCGGATATCAAGGACGGTGTCTCGGTGAAGTGGTGTCATAAATTAAAACAATGTTTTTAGAAACCAAGTCGTGTTGTAACTTTTAGAATTAATATTCTACGTTGATATTGGGACCTATGTAACTCTGATCTTTCTTATAAAGGAAATAAATTTTGTTTTATAAACGTATCTTTGAATGTTTACTGGGACTCGTGTGCATGTATTGTGAAGTAGCACCCCAAATGTTGTATTCTGCTGCGTATTGTATTTCGGGGGTGTTACAGAGTGGTACTAGAGCACGAGTTGTAGTGAACTAAGTCGTTTTACAAAACTTGGACTACAACTGTTTTTTGAAAATTTTACGAGTCTTTCACCGTTGTCCAATATTCGCGCGCGTGTTGTTCCCGATTCTTAGAAGCCTTATGTGATGCTTTGATTGCATATTATGTACGTGACAAGTGGGATACACTTGATATAAGTATTATATACGTGTACGTATATATATATATATATATATATGGCATCCGCCTTATGGTGTACGGCTTTATATATATGTTCTGATATTCGCGACTTGCGAGGAGTTTAATTTTTATGAGCATTTTGATGTGATATGATAAAATCATTTTAATATATATATATGATGAAAACACTGCTGTTATATGATTATCTCCGAAACTTTTTCGCGACTCTACTTTGTTATCTTTCGATGATATTAATTCGTCGTGATTTGTCGATCCCATTGGGTAATTTATCGTTTGACTCCGAGTTTGAATACTCTTCTTATTGATTTTGAATCGCATATGTTGTTTCGTAATTTATCGTTTTGAGATTTTTCGGTTGATGGGAGTGCGAGTTTTATATTTCATCCCATAACCCTTCATTGTTTTGGAAAATGGTTATTAACTTATTCCCGCGTAATACGTCATTTGGAAACGTCAATCCTTGGAGCTTTCGAACAAAGTTGGGGTGTTTGCGTTTTGATCCTCTTGTATCGACCTCTACTTAGTAAGTCTTGAAATGTTTGATTCTGGAAACCCATGAGTTGATGTGTTCGAAAGAATGCTAAGTCATTGGGTATGGCTTTGCGTTGGAGTTTGGAGGAATTAAAATGGTGTTTGGTGGGGATTTTGAAATAGATTTTTATGACAATTTGTAACCAGCAGGTTGTGGGATTAATTGCAAAATATTCTTGGACATGAGACACCTGGGAGTTTTGATAGAAACATGGGTCTAAGTCTTATGTGCATGTGACTAATTGGATAGGGTCGTATCTCCTCTGGATGAGTAAGATATTGTCGTTTTACTAAAACTAGTCAAAACTGGAACACTTTTGGGGAAAAGGAGTATAACTCCATATTTTTTTATTAACTTTTAAAAATGGAATTATGTTACTTGTAGAAGACTCCTAGGGCTATCACCTTCAATTGGTCTCACGTCGATAGCATCAATAAACTTTAAACTACGCTCATTTTTGTAAATTACAAAATTTGTCACAATTTCTTTGGGGATTGCTTTGGGATAGCAGCTTGTTGGGTATGTTTTATAATATTTTTGGTCTATGAAGACCTGGGAAAGTAGACTAGGAGGTAGAGAAACCTCTTAGGTACATGTAGGAATTCGGATGGAGTCATATCGACGCCTGACGAATGAGTTATCATCAAAATGGCAAAACTAGTCGAAAAATGAGACCAAATTTGAATGTGTAATAAGTCCAAAAATTTACAGAGCAACACCTAAATATGTAAAACTGTAAGTTCAAGATATTGAACAAACTTAGATTATAACGATCGTTTCAGCTTTTGCGGACGCACGGTTTAGGAGATACACTCAATTTAGTGTAGCGATAAAATTTTAGAAAAAGGCAGCCTTGATAGAATAGGGGCAAAATGGTAATTTTACCTTGGTTTTGAAACTTGTGGGTAGTGGGCCTTACGTTTCTGGAGAATAGATTCGAAATTCTTTCCGTAGGCGAAAACCTCATACCTTTATCATCCACGGATTAATAATTAGGAAGGTTTCAAGAAGCTAAAGGCTTATTGGTCGGAGGTCAATATTGCCTTAAAGTTTTATCTCATCACCGGTGTAGTGATTGTGAATTTTTTTAGCCATTTTTTGGATTTAAAACTCTAGGAGAGTTAATGTATATGTTGTTCACTTATGTGGCGCTTGGAGGTCGTAGTTACCTCAAGACATTTAACTCATTGAGAGATTGATTTGACCCCGAGTGTTGGGTGACTTCAATTGGTAAATCTTTCGCATATCTATGTTACTTGTTTGCATAATCCATGAGTGGGTATTGATTCTGATACTTGCCGAGACTCGTTGACCAAACTATATTAAATAATGTTTTGTAGATTGATGATTTCAAAGCTGTGGATCGCAATAACGAATTTGTGTCTTGGACAAATGTCGTTGCGCGAACTGTACTGATTTCGTTGTATAAATTGTTTGCGTAAACAATGGGAAATGTGTTTCCAAAATTTCATAAACTGACCTCATGGTGTCAAATAAATTTTCTTTTAAAAAAAACACATAAATAAATAAATAATAGGAATGGAGGATAGAATGATACTATCTTCTTTTATTTCTTTTGAAACAATCGTGTTTTTATTTTTATTTTAAATCTGGTTTTTATATACCGAGACAATGACTTACGCGTGTAGCGTTTAAAAAAGGAACGTTTTGACGAGGGTGGACATGACGTCGTTTGGTCCTCAATTATGTATAACTTGGTCAACTATGCATAATTTAGGAAGAATCACGCTATGTCGGATAAATCGTCACCCTTAAGATACGAGATGATTGGATAAAAGCTTGGGTCAAGCTTTCGGAAGGAGAAAATATTTTTACCCCTGCTACGGATTCTTATGCAAGTAACCCTACTCCTATTGACTACATGGAGAGAGTCTCATGCGAGTCGTTATGACCGAGTCATCTCGAAGGGAAAATACCAACGGTATTGTTCGGAACGAGTGTGTCCAAAAAGGAGTGAAGTCAAATTCGTGGTACTGTAGATTGAAGGTTGTTATGGAGACATGTGTCGATACCAAGTGTCGTCGGGGTGCAAGTAAGCAATTGTAGGATTGAGTCATCGAGGGTGCAGACCGGATTCTTGTTGTAGCAAGACTTGGTTCGAGGTCGGATAGAACATCCGCATGCCGCGTAAAGGCAAAAATTTCCCAGGACTAGTAACGGTATAGAGTGCCATCGTGCATGGACACGTAGACATACCCGAAAGTCATGGGAAAATGGTAAGATGGTTAGATCAGGAGATACCAAGAAACCAGATACTGACACTGAGAAGGGATCTTCTTAGAGTCGCAATGTTTATAAGGTGGATGGAAGCCAACGTGGTTAGTTCCGAGGTTGAAAGTGAGAAATAGAGAAGACTTCTCCTGCACTAGATGTGTGTTGCCGATAATATATCCACTGATGGCCGTGAAGAAGACTTCTTTCCCCGAAAAGGAAAGTAGTGGTAGTATAGTGTAAATATACCTGAAATCGTCGAGGATTAGAATAAGGCACTAAGAGACTCTTGGCTTAAGGTTAAGAATAGTGGTCCTTACTCCTTGACATAACCACTTAGTGTGCGTATAAGAGGAGCGAAAAGACTAGAGACTCTAGCCGAATGGTGACATCCGTTCCCATCCTAGAGGAACAATCAAAGTAGCTAACGCCTTGAGTCGAACGGTATTGAATTAGGAATGTGCCAAATTATCTCTACTTGATTAGTTGAGTCATCTAGGATTCGATGCGATGCATTAGGACTGAGTCGACTATGCTAGTCGCGGTGCGGAAATGTTGAAATTTTAATTTTCGTCAAACGAGCAACGAGCCCATGATGCTCAATTGTTTTCTTGATTGTTTTCGAATTGTCTTTTAACAATATGTGTTTTCTAGCGGGATTATCGCCGCCGAATTATGTGGAAAAATGTGCCTTATGTGCTATGTGCTTTTGAATGGTAGTAAGCGTTTATGTTGCTTTTGTGTGGCCGAGATGTGGCTTAGGACGTGGGTGGGTGGGCATATTTACCTGGATGTAGATGAAGGTTGTTTTGAGAGGTACGCAAGCCCGATAGTCTATTGTCGATTGTGGCTTGTTAATCCACAAGCATGACTATGGTTGGCTAAGACCTAGCCGTGATTAAGTCGAGATCATTACCAAGAAGCTTGGCCATCTGGCAAACCTGTTATAATGAGCAATTGATCGGTTAGGGTATGAACCCGCGTGATGAGCATAACCAATGCTGAGGCTTCCTAATAAGTAAGCACGGTTATTTTGCTAAAACTTATAGAAAGCAAGCATGATTGTTGCTAAGGGTGATAATGAGCAAGGGTGATAAAGTGTCTAAATAAAGCTAGGTCGAAGTATAAAGTCATTTTAAAATGACGAGTAGGCGAATATGTGCTTATATGATTATGTGATTATGTGTAATGAGGCTATATAATGCGTTTGATGGGGTCATATGTACTCCGGACTATTTTCGCAACCGGTGGTGCATTATTTATTGAGACCGGGAAGGCGATGTATGTTTTAGTTTTGGATAATGACACATATTTTGGTTTTGATTGTTGACGTATTTTTTGTTTTTGTGTAGCAGTGTGCGCTTTGTTTTGTTAAAATGATCACCAAACTAAGATTTGGGTTGATCTTTCGTTTAAAGTCTTTCGTTTAAAAATGACCCAATTTATGTTTTCCCGGATATGTTCTGTGGCGTATTTTGTCTCTTGCGATAAGAGCGATTGTAATTATATTTTTAATCTTGTTGGTATGGATTACCATTTGTTTTTTCGACTTTTCGTCTGGAATCATCAAGGCGAGTATTATAACGCGTGATCTGTGCGTTTGAGCACGTGAGACCGTTCAATGATGAGGAAACCGTCTCACTGCAAGCAAAAATTAAGACGGGTAAGAAAGGACGAGCACCGGGACGACGATCCCTTAAGGTGGGTGGAATGTAACAACCCGAGTTTTACGACGCGTATGACGATCACGAATTCGACGTCGTAATTATTATTTTATAAGTTCATGTGAACGAACGTCGACATTTAAAATTTTATTTGTCATGAATAGCTATTTTCGTATTTTATTACGAACGGAATTTAGAAATTTTTACTTTTGTTGTTTCGCGAGTCAACGTTTGACCACGCGACCGTTAAGCGTTTTGAGTATCGTAGAAATTTCGACGCATTTCGTTAATATTTTTATGATGATAATTTGTATTTTATCGTCCTCGTCCCGAGTTAGCCGAAACCGAGTCAAAACTTTATTTTGACGTGAGTTAATATTTTATTAAAAAAAATTTAACCAAATTAAGTGTGACGGAAATAAATTTAGTCACAAAAATGTAATCCCGAGCCATGGTTGTCGGTTTTTATTTAAGAAAAACATTTAGGTGTTAAAAGTATAAACTAAAAAAGAGGGAGGGACCAAAGGTGTCAAAAGCCCAAACTACACTTACTATATAAATCAAACAACACATACACACACTTTTATTTTTATAAAACAAAATTTGTGTGTTCTCTCCCCTCCTCCCATATCCGGCCAAGCACCACCACCGGAGACCGATACCAGTCACTGGAAAAATGACATGCTGATATGTGAGAAATCACATATCATTTTTATACCAAAAATGGCCTTAAAATGAACAAATTGTGCAAATTATGTTTGTATATTGCTTGTTTTGTCATTTGTGATGTGTAGGTACGGATATTGCAAAAATCACAAGAAAACGGTCAAAACCGGACAAACACGGACACGGGAATGGAAAGAGTGCACAAGAGCCGGAAGTTTCTAGCAAAAGGTCAACAAAGTCAACCTTGGTCAATCCTTGGTCAAACCACAAAATGCCAAAACCCTCAAAATACCCAAATGAGCCTTAATGTTAAACCAAATTCACAATAAGTCCTTAAAACCCTAACACCGTTAGTCTTTTTATTATAAAGACTAACGGTCGTTAGCTCTTTATAACCTTTCACCCTTTATACCCTTAACCGGCCCAACTCTTTTTAAATAAAACCATGGCCCAAAACAAATTCTAGGACCAAGTCAAACACCCCCTTTTATAACCCGGGTCAAACACCAAACGTATAAAATTAGAGGGCGGGAAAAATAGTTTTACTGTTCACCGTCTTCCCCAATTCACCCTTCTCATTTTAACTCAATTAAAATGCAATTAACCCTCCCAAGCTCAAATTGACGTGGCCTCAAAGATTCCAAGTACCAAGTACCATCTCAGCATCAAAAACGTCACCCCTTGGTTTTGATTGGACAACTCTCTCAAGGGAA
>BQNB010086120.1:0-14939 GCA_026074375.1 Tanacetum coccineum | reverse complement strand
CTCACAAAAGACGCACAGTTGGAAGACCCAAGAAAGAAGACTTCGGCTATAAATAGAGTCTTTTGTAAACTTTAAAAATGATTTTTTTTTAGAATTATCTTAGCTTAATTTTTAGTCATTTTACAGCTTTTACTTTCAGCTTTGTAACACTTTCAAGTTTTAATGCAAATTTGAGTTTTTAAGTCAATTTACAATTCCAATTGTTAAGCTTCTTAATTGTGTTGTTTCGTGTTCAAAAAGCTCTCAATACGGTTTATTTATAAGCTGCTTTAATTAAGTAAACTAAAGAGGCTAAGTAGTTAAGAGAAAATCACAAAAATCACTCTCAAATACACCACAGCTTATTTTATGGATGATAAGCCAGTTCTGGATGGGCTTATGGACTCTTACTAGCTTGTTTTATACAAGCTAGAGCTTGTAGACTCTTGGTTTAACCTTGTTTTAAGCAAGGGAGTTGTAAGTTTTTATTTTTCTTATTTTGCTTATGTACTGTAGAACTGCTTATTAGTGTTTATTTGTTACTTATTTTTGCTTATTTACGATGTTTAGTGCTTATCTTGCTTAGTTGTTAGTTTAAAAGTGACTTGTGCAAATTTCGTAGTTAGTACTGTTAGTTTAGTTAATACTGTTAGATTGATTCAACTTATTTAAGTGCTTATTATTGACTAAAACCTGTTCATAAGTACCTTATTTTGTAATTTGATAATCTGTTTTTAACAAATTTGGATCACATTAGCTTGAATTAAGAATAAAAAAGAGAAATGATTTTTGAAAACTTTAAAGGGTGTTTTCAACTAACAGTACTAACCCATAGTTAGTACTGCTAGTTCACTTTTGGAAATTTTAAAGCTAGCAGTACTAACTTAAAGCTAGCAGTACTAACTCTAAGTTAGTACTGATAGTTAAAACTGTTAGTACTATTAGTTCATTTTAGCTTATCAGCTTATTATTTCTGCTTATTTAAGAGTTGTTTAGCTTTTTAGAGTAGATTAAGCCATTTTCGTTTACTGTCTTTAGGAGTAAGCTTATTTAAGCTTATTCGCCCTTTCAAAGTTATTTCAATAGTTTATCAGTTTTTAGTTTTGAGCTTATTTGCCATTTTAGTTTCTTCTAGTTGCTTACTCTTATGCCTGAGTACTTGTTAGGGTTAGTTAAATATTTGTTTTAGCTTATTTGCTTATTTCTTGTTTCATTGTGTTTTGTTAAAGCTAGCAGTACTAACTTAAAGCTAGCAGTACTAACTTAACGCTAGCAGTACTAACTCCAAGTTAGTACTGATAGTTAATACTGTTAGTACTGTTGTTAGTACTGCTGAGTTTCTTCTGCTTATCTTAGTTTAATTGCTTGCTTAATTTGCTTATTTAGAGTTAGTTTAGCTTATTTTGTTTGTCTTAAGCTTATTTGAGCTTATTTGTGTCTTACTATAAAAGTTTTTAGTGTTTTTACCATTCCTAGCCTTTATACCTACTCTAGCTTATTTTCCTTTCTTATCTTTTTGTGCATTTGCTTATTAAGTTTAGTTCCCAATCATATCCTTGTCATATTCAAACATCGATTATCAATTTGTGATTCCATTCTCCATTCAAGCCTCGTTGGGACATAACGACCCGGAAATATTCTATACTACTTTCGGATTTATTGATTTCGCGGATTTTAACCCTTGTTATATATTTATATTTATCTATATTTATTTATATGTAATAAGGAGTAAGAGTACGCGAGTCATATTTCTATTTAACTCTAAATTTAAGATGCATCTGGGTAAGCTCAAATCAAGGTGGTACGGCCCAAATGTGGTAAGAACTGTATCCGTATGAAACCATGGAGATCACCGATAAAAACTGAATCAGCTTTAAGGTCAATGGACAAAGGTTAAAGAAGTACCACGATGGACATATTGATATGGAAGATAAAGAAGTAGTGGAATTCGAAGAAGATATAATGTGAAGAAAGCTGGAAGGAAAAAGTCTAATTTAAAGACTAGCTAAAAGAAAAGTGCTTCCAGGGAGACAACCCGGATTGTTATTTATTTTTATTGAGTCTATCTTCCCAGACATCAATACGGTGTATCCGCTCCATACCATACGGTGTATTAAATGTTTGGACATTATCAGTCCTTTATTTTTATGCACTTTAAACATTATTGTCAGTTATGTCAATACGACGTATTCATGTACATGATACGGCGTATTCAATAGACTGACCCGTATTTAGATACTTTTGACTGGTTTCTCAATACGGTGTATTCTAGTTTATGGATACGGCGTATTAGTTTCCTGTATAGTTTATTTAGCTTATTTAATTAACCGTAGATACCCGAGATAGAATTTTGCATGTTTTTCTTATATTTTGCACAGGACCTCGCTGCAAAGAAATCAACGAAGTTGGCGAAGTATCAATCATTTAGAATCCTATGTGTGATTGTAATCATGCTTGAATAGACGCATCTACAGCACACATCCTTGCTCACAAACTCAACTTGAAGAATCTACCGAGCAAAATACCAGGGGAGTTTCTCATTCTAATTCTTTTAATTTCCGATTTTAATGTTTTATCTATACAACGAGGACGTTGTATAATTTAAGTGGGGGGATGGGAATTAGAATGTATACTTGTCCTATTTTCACATTAAAATGCTTAAATTATGCTTAAATTTAAAAATTTATCAAGCATACTTTTGTGAAATTATTTGTTACATAACCTGCACACAATAACCCTTATTAGATATTGTGAGGATTTAACCTTATCCGTTTCCAAATGTTTACCTAAATTCTACAAAATATGAGTGTGCCGATGATGTTGTAGACTTTAGAACTTTGCTTGGAATATTTATTCGAGATCATAATAATGAGTACTATGGATTTAGATGGAGTAACTTGTTTAAATTGGTAAATTTCTAGGATTACACCCAAAAAGCCTTTATAGGTTGTTTTATTAACTAACTACACTGGTTAGTTAAATCCCCGTATAAACCCTTTGTTTACTCTCATCTTAAGAGTAAGATACACCTAGAAAAACCAATAGAGCCAATCTTTTAGGAATAACACCAACTGTTTGTTTCGTTACACCTTAGCCTACCCTGTTAGATTAAGTCTATTTATCAGTTGCTAGTTGCTTAAAGTGTAAAGTACGTATTTCCCGAGTCTTGTGTCAATTTTCTATCTTTGGTACGGTTGGGAATAAATTTGCACATTACAAATTGGAATGTATAAAGTAGTCAAAACTCATTTATTTTTACTACCAACACAATTATTGGTACGTCCAAAGAATGAAGAATTATCGAAGGAATTATCCAGAGTTATTATGATCGTGAAGATGGGGAAATTACACTAAGTTTCATAGTTAGTATATGAAAAAACAAAAAATCACAACAAAAAAAGGAGGAAAGTTTGGAGATAATCGTTTCGCAAAAGCTTAGACCGAAGGAATTATACAAAGGATCGATTATTCATTGATACGTCTATAAGTCAACGATGTAAAGTTTTATATAAAGTGGTAGATATTGCCACTTGTCTTGTAAAAGTATGTAAAGTATGGAATGATTGGGAAGTTGACCGTTACGGGAACGCTAACTCAGGTTGTTGTTTTTGATCTATGATCAAGACGTGTGTAAATAGTTGTGCCTTTTTCATGGTAACGGTCGGGAAAAAGGTATCTTGGACTTAGTCTATTTGTTTCGTAATTTTTATTTTACAACAATTTATTTTCCTTTCCTAATCATTAACCATGGTTTTAAAAATAAACGCGAAATAGGCGGAAGTAATCTAACTTATTTTACAACAATTTATTTTCCTTTCCTAATCATTAACCATGGGTTTTACGCGAATGAGGATGTGATCGAACATGCATGTCTATTCCGTCATTACGGCCATGTATGCATGATTCAGCTGCCTTATTGGTTTATTACTATTGGTGAAAGTTAGAAGATCCCTACCCTATATCATTCTTCATCCTAACCCTTGGTTAAACTCGAATGAGGATGTGATCGAACACACATGTCTATTCCGTCGTTACGGCCATGTATGTGTGCTTCAGCTGCCTTGTTGGTGTGGTACTTTTGGTGAAAGATTGTAGAATGATCAACCCTAAGCCTTATTATAAAAACCTATTTTACCTTTATAAACTTGTTACTCCTTAGCTCTAGTGGTGGAGATGTGTATCCTTGCCAAGCCTATGATAGAATACTCATCACGATCAAGCAATTGAGCAAATTAGTTACATGTTACCACATATATTAGTAAAGGGATTTGAGTGTTTTCATCTTCCTATTTCGTGAGGTGTTTGGATGTGTACTTGTAATTGATCAAATAAATGCTTAACGGAAAAATCCTTAGGGATACATTTTCATAAACTTCTAAAGGCTACTTGAGGACAAGTAGGATTCAAGTGGGGGGATATTTGATGACATCAAATAACGTCACTTTTATAGCATCATTTATCCCATGAAAATAACCCATTTTATATAATTATTGCAAAGAATTATTACTTAATCGTTTGTATTTGAGAAATGCAGTAATTATGGAGTACTTGGTGAAGATTAACAAAAAGGCACGCATTCTTGAGCTTAAACGAAGATATTTGAAGATTATTTTTCTGACACCCAATACGTCGTATCCATCAAGCAAGATACGGCGTATATGTGCATGCACTTCACAAAAGACCACGAAGGAAACAAGATCAATACGTCGTATCCAGGAAAGACCAATACACCGTATTCAAGCTATGGAAATAAAATATTCTGGAAGATATCAAACGTGGTCCCTACTCCAAGAAACCCCTAATACGCCGTATTGAATACTTTCGATATGTCGTATTGACCTTTTTCCAGACCTTATAAATAGAAAACTCAAAAACGAGTTTTAAGTGTGCTAAATCATATTTTCGATACTTAAACCATAAAAGTTGATTTTCAGATGAGAAGAAGAGCAAAAGAGGTCTTACAACTTAATTAATTCCATAGGAAACAACTTGTAATCTCCTATACTCTTGTAATCGTTTAGTTTTTGGTATCATTCGTTAACTCGGTTAGTTTACCTTGGCTAAATTATTACTCTTGTATTGATTATGCCGTTTGAAGGCTAATATCTTTTGGTATTAGCCATTATTATGAAGATCTGAATGTTTGGTTTGTTTTTCTCGATTGCTTAATTCATTGTTGATTGCTTGTTTATGTTTATCAGTTTATACTTGTTTACGTGCTTTTGTATGCAACCTATCATTCAACTGGATCTAGTGATACGGACCAAGTAATCTAGATGCCAGGATAGCTCTTCATAAAGTGATTTATACATCTAGACCAATAGGATTACAAATAACGACCTATCTTTGCCCTTAGATTGCTAGCTTAGTTTGACTGGCAGGTGACCTAGGGATCAACGAGTACATTCTCAATCAATTGGTAAAGACTTGGTTAGTGGACTACTAGTGTATGAATTACCATTAAGCAGTAAGTGGGTAAAGTCTCTATGAGCTAGGGTTTAACAAGATCACCATTGCCTTAATCCCTAAAATAGATTATAATCATCAACTAAGGATGCTTTATGCGGATGCATTTAATTGTGACAGAATTCTACATATCTAGGTTTAAGGAAGAAGTACCGCCTTAATCTTAAGAATGATATGCCGCCTCGAGATAAGTAATCATTACACTAAATAAACAAACCAACGTTCTGATTGGATTAATAATGGTTAATACAGTTTTCTTATATTTGGCTAGACCTCTCTTTTATCTTCTGTTAATTTGCTTGCATGTGTTTTAGTGTCTTAAGTTGATTTTAGTCACCACAAAACCCGTGCCAGTCTCTCAGGCTGAAAACCCCCCTTATCCGTTAGATTTAGGATTAACATAGGTTTAGCATATGTTTAACATAGAATAGAATTAACTTAGTTTAGATAACCATAATATTAATAAATTGAAAGATTATTTCTCCCTCTTAGTGATCGACACCCTACTTACCACAAAACTCCCATCTGACCGGGTACACTGCCCGTGAAAGTGTTGTTTTATGTAAAGTCAGCAAAATATAAATTTAAAACTTGAAAGCATAAATTACACCTACACGAAGACACAATCACCTAGACTCTTCACACTAGCGGCGCATCAAGAAAGGTAGGTTTAAGGGCAAGGTTAGTGCTCAAAAGTCCGTCTGGACACGATTTCACATATGCTCTCAAATTCGAATTTAAAGCCTCAATTAAGGAAGATGAATACGAAGCTTTGCTAGCAGGCTTATGCATAGCCAAAACGATGGAATTCAAATGAATCTAAGTATTCATGGACTCTCTACTAGTTCCCTCATAGGTGAAGAGGAGTAAACAGCAAAGGAAGAATCAATGAAGGCGTATATGGACAAGGTGAATCAGATCCTTCCATACTTCTGCTCTTTCTTTGTCACTTAAATCCCAAGGGCAATGAATATGCATGTTGACGCTCTAAGGAAACTCGTTGTGCTTAGCTTCGAACACTTGAGCAAAGATATCCTAGTAGAGGTCATCAAGGAAAAGTCCATCCTTCAGCCATCAAAGGTCTCTCAAGCGGAGACAGGTGACACATGAATGACACCCATCTTTAACTACTTATCTCACGGTATCCTACCTCCTGACAAAGTAGAGCCTCTTAGCATTAGGCGGAAAGCCATCGTGTACTCTATCACAGACGGTATCTTTGATGTGCGATCGTCGTAAGACTTCAACAAGAAGTTTTACAACTCCCTCGGTAGTGTACCTAACCGTTGTAGTGTAGTATAGGCAAAACTCGGGGGTTGTTATCGTTTTCTCAGGGAATAGGTTAGGAAGGCTCGAACAAAATTTAACAAAGGTCTACGGGGTTGAGAGAAGATTCTTTTTGTGTTTTTATGTTTTTATAAAAGCAGGTAAATATCATGGTTTGAGAGATTTGGTTTGGTTTTAATTAATTAAACTAATTAATATCTATACTACTGGTGATAATTTTATGGTAAACGAACGTATTTACTTAATTATGCACTACTCCTTAGTTTGCTTCTCCTAATCATGTTGCTTTGTCACCCTTGTAATGAACAGTGTAAGTATTTCCTAAGTCATGAACGAATTATAAGAACCCGTCGTCTATGTAATATTCCGTTAAGGCAACACACAAGTAAGGTAGTATGAAGACTATTACAAGCCCCCTAAGAGTATATTACATGCAATTAAAACACCTTAAAACCAATTAACCATATTAGGGGTAAGGTAGTATGAAGACTATTACCAATGGTATCCTTTCTACACACTCGCATTTCCCTAGACGTCTATGCAAATTTAATATCTTATGGCTAGTTTTCTAAAGCCTAACGCGCACATCCATCACAATAAGCAACATTAAAAGGATCTACAAACTAAGTTTCATGCAATCATAAGTAAATACTAATAGATCTAGCCTTGCATGGTAAATAAAGAAGAAGAACAAGAATCAATCACTAAACACATAGACATATTAAGTGATAAGGGATAAATGAACTTCACTTGATTAAATCATGCAGTTGAGGCTGTTACAAGAGGGTTTTGATGCCCTAAAAACGAGCCCAAAGGCCGCTAAAATCATCTTCTAAAACTAGGGTTCTTCTCCTAAAAGTTACACACTAAAAACCCTAAAATGAGTTTGTATATATAGAGATCAGACCGCGATGGCGTCACAAAATTCCCGACGTCGTCGCTTCGATGAAGCTTCTAGGGTTTCATTTGAGGCGGCTACATTCTAACGCCGTCGTGATACTCCTGACTCTGTCTTGATCAAGTTCTGACGCCGTCGCAAGAGTTGGCGACGTCGACCGTCTGGATGATGATTTCTTCAAGAGATTTGGTGTATAGTCGTAGTCTTGTCTGTTTCTTCTCCAAATGAGCCCAAGTCACGTGCATTTCCTCTAAAAGTCATCCAAGTGCTAAAAATATGAAATAAATGATTAAGCACGTAATCTGGGCATATTTGCATGATTCAGAGGGTTAAATGACCTCGAAAAGTGTATAGAATGACATCTCATCAATCTTATATCGGAAGACCTTCAGGGGTCCAATGGCTTAATGCGTTGGACCAAAAGAGGCTCACACAATCCTCTAGGACATACACAATAGAATGTGTGGCATGTACTCAGGTCTCGTGCCGTAGCGGACAAAGCATTCCGGATGGGGTACTACTGGCCAACTGGCAACCAAGACGCTGGAGTTGGGCTAAAGACATGTCCAGATAGTCACGCTTACACCACCATTCAGCAAGTGCCAAAGAACAACCTCATCCTTATCACAACGCATTGGCCGTTCCTTCAATAGGGCATCGACACATGCGGACCATTCCCAACTGCACCTGGCAACATTAAGTACATGATTTTAGCCGTCGACTACTTGACCAAATTGGTCGAAGCAAAAACGTAAGCCTCTATAACTTCACAAAAAGTCTTAACCTTCATTTACGATCAAATCATCACTTGATTTGGCATGCCGCACACAATCATCACTAACAATTACCCAATTCGTCGAAGAGTCATTCAAATCATGGTTCGAAACACATGGTATCTATCAAGCTACAACTTCACCCACCATTTACAAGCCAATGGTCAGGCTAAAGTGGCCAATAGAAAAAATTTTAGGGCATAGAGAAACAAATGAAAGAATACAAGAGTTGTTGGGTGGACTAGCTCTCAAGCGTACTTTAGGTACATCGAAAAACGCCGAAGTAAAGCATGAGCGAAGCACCCTTTAGCCTAGTCTATGGGATTGAAGCCATGATACCTATCGAAGTGCTCATCCATACAGAGCGAGTTGCCATGATCACGGATGATGAAAATAAAGACTCTCGCAGGCTAGCGACCATTCGTTTGGCACACTCCAAACACAAAATGGCCAAGTACTACAACAAGATGGTCTGCCCAATATCTTTCAAGCATGATGACCACGTAATGCGTAATAATGAGGCTAGCAAGGCCGCATGTTAGGGAAAAATTGCTCCCAACTGGGAGGGGCCATACATCATTCGTTATGCCAATGACAATGGTTCCTACTTGTTAACAACGCCAGATGGGGATGACATTCCACTGGCCTAACACACATCCAACCTCAAACGATGTTACATCTAAGGTGGATCACAGATTTTACAGAACATGTAAACATCTCTCCTATAGCTTCTAACGGTCTAAAAATCTCATATGTACTATTTCTACAAATATGCAATGACACCTCCAACACTTTCTATAAAGTGACATAAATCGACTAATCATAAGCAGCATTTACTGTTAGTAAATTAGCCTTCATTTGCATGCTCTTGATAAAAGGTGCCTATGGGTCAACTAAACACTTAAATGCATGCTTCATGTCATTCTAATTACAAAGATAAAAACCCTCATTCCAAAGTACTACATGCCCACAACCTACCATGAGCGGGTTGCTGCTAGATAGCTCAATCGATAGTTATTGGCTATATGTGCACCACAAAACACAAGTACTTGTTACCAAACAATCAAAGCTATGTCATGCTTTCTATTACACAATCGCTATTTAAGACTGACAACCTTAAATATGTTGAACGGCTACAACACCATTATTATACATTCTTAATGTTTAACTGCTCACTAAACAAAGGAATAACGACACCCTTCAATAAATTAGCTAATCGCTGATTTCATTATGAGTTAATAAGTCCCACACCTTAGCTAAAACCCAAACCATCACACGCCTAGTAACAAAACCCAGGCCATTACGCGCCTCGTAGACAAACCCAGGTCATCGCGCACTTGGTACAAAACCCAAGACATCACGCACTTGGTAAAAATACAAAATAGTAAACTAAAAAAGTAGTTGGTTTCATTATACAACCTAGGGTAAACCACCTTGGTGAATAAAAACCCAGGCCTACATAAACCTGGTACACCTCAAACATAATAATAAGTTAATAAAACAGTTGATTTTATTATTTCTCAAAACTGGGTAAACCACCGTTATAATATTATAAAAACCTATATCATTCCTGCTACACACAATCATGATACATCCAGGGTTACAAACATTCATCTATAAGTAGCTAATACTACCTACTTGAACATGAAATGTTCAAAAGCCTCGATAGAGGATGGAAAATTGCTTTCCAGCCTATGGATTAATTGTTTCCCCTTTCACTTCCAATAGACGAACTCAAAGGGACACTATACCCTACCCAGCCACCGTCAGAGCATGAGTCAATCGTTCTAGCCCCTATCCAAAGACAAAGGAAAACCTGGATCCCTTAAAGGTCGCCATCCACTCACAGCTTCTTCATGACAAGAGCCTAACAAGGCATTGACATAGGGCGTCTTAGAAGCAGAACATGGCTTGGCTCGCGCACATGGATCATCGGTTTCTACATTGGTTAGCACAGCTAACCAAGGCAACTAGCCACTCCCTTTCATAAACAAAAAAATATAAAGTTACGTATAATGTAACATTCTACAAAGGCATATAAAAGGGAGAGGAGAATACCGTAGTAAAAGGATGGATGCCCGACAAAGAGGACCCACCCTAAGATATCCACCTTGGAAGCGATCCTCCACGCTTCTATCAGTGCTAAGAAAAGCATTGAAGTCCACCTCAGGCTGAGACGTGTCCGCCTAGGGATGATTAAGAATCAGGACCTCAACGCATATCAAGCACTCAACGATAGAAGAATCATCTAAGGCAGTTGAGCCACCCGACCTTAGGCGTACGGTGAAATGTATAAGTCTCACGCTTAGGCAAATTACCTCGCGAAAGCTATACGGTGTAACGTCTAAGTCTTAAACCGATGTCAAATTCATCCTGGTAGATGCCAACAGAAGCAAGAAGGACGGATGCAAGAATCTCCTTGCCTTTCATTCGTATGCAATCTTGGAAAATCCCACAAGGGTCAATAAAGACCTAGGGAACACCAGTCTTAGACAAAAATGGAAGATGAGTCACAACCTTAACATCTAACCCCCACTCTTAGGTCAGTGATACGGGCATAAAAATACAGTCTTCATCACTAATGTTGGTACGTGATGTGTTTTGAAAGCTTTAAATTTATAAGAGTGAGATTATTGGTTATTAGATGGAAATACACGGGTCAAAGTATAACCCACGTATGTAGTACAATCTTTTTAGGTAAGTCCAGGTCGTCCACAGAGATTTGTGTAGTGTCGAATAATCAGCTAAAAATAAACTTTAACAAATGTGAGAAATATGACCACTCGGATAATTTCATATAATTCATAAGCAGTGATAATAGTTACGATCTTAGATTTAGGACTTTAATTTATAAAAAGTATCTTCTCGTCAAAAAACGTTTTCACAAATTAATTTGGTTAACTTAAGACTTACATTTAATTAACTCGATTAAATGTGTCACTCAAATAATCCAGTTACTATTATATCAAATCTATTTTTGTTTATCAAATAACGTAAGTGGATTTCTCATCACAGACGATAAAGATCATATACAAATCTTTAAAACTATATAGATCACAATGGGTCTTTCGACCTATACCTGTGTGAGTATATAATAAAAGTTGATTATCAAAGTTGATAAGATAAGACACAATAGGATTATAACATAAGCTTAAGATTAATAAGATCGTAATTATACCAAACGCTTATTCATTATATTATTTTCACCGAGTAGTCATGAGAGATTTAGCCTCTCATGGCTATGAAGTTCATAACAAGATTAAATGGAATAACAAGAAACATATTGTATCCGGGTAAGAATATGGATCAAAATTCTCCCTATAACAAGTATGGAATCAAAATACAACCTTTTTATTCTTATAAAATCTATGATACTCTTATTCGTTCTTCATGGTTTGATCTTTAATCTTCAAAGGTTTATGGTGTTTTTGGAATGGAGGATTGGAGATATGATAATTTGGTGAGTGGGAAAGTATGTGAAGTGATGAAGAAGAGGTATTTGAGTGGGAGATGATTAAGTAAAGTGAGGAATGGATGAAATGTGTGAAAATTCGACCACTATTTATAGGCTAAGTTTGGGGTAAAAGTGTGGCGCACATAAAAGATTGTGCGGTGCACTTGGTGATTAAATGCGAGGGGAATTTAATGATAATTGAGAAGTGCGGCACACAAAAATATTTGTGCGACGTACTTAGGGTATAAATGCAATCTTTATTTAATTAATTCTTAGACTTCGTTGAGAAGTGCGGCGCACTTAGGGTAAGTGCGGCGTACTTATGTCTTTTTCAGCCTTGAGTCTTTTTCTTTTCTTCTATCTTGCTTTCTAATAATCGAAAACACTTCCTTTGAGCTCGAGATGACTTCAAGTGAACCTGCACATAATTTATGCTATTAAGTATCGAAAGTTCACAAGAAATGATAGAATATATATAAATAACGCCGCTAAAAACATGTATAAATTAGGCGTTATCAAATCCCTCCACAACTTAGTTGTTGCTTGCCCTAAAGCAATATAAAGCGAGAAAAACAAGATCATTTATTTTACAAGTGTTTATTGGTTTAGATAACTTTTCAGGCATAGACACATAACAGAGCACCTCACAGAAAATGTGTTTGATTTTTTAATTCACTCAAGCCACTCAGATAGTGTTTTTAATTGTGAAGTCACTCAGATGCGCAGACATAATCTAGACAGCTACCATAAGCTTGTACTTGACACATAAACACGACCGAAAGGTGGAACTTGATACTGATGAAGGAGAACAACATACATAGATCTTTTGTGCCGAACTTAAGCCTTGAACTTTGAACTTTTATTTCTTCTATATTTTTTTATTTTTTTTATTTAACATTGATAACCAAGGCTTGGCACAAAACTTCATTTTGAGCAATTTTCTTCAATCTTTTGTACTTTAACAATGAGCACTAAAAGGGAGTGTTGCACGAACTTTCGGGATTTATTTCTCCTCATAACATATGATTTTGCTTATGAATTAATCTGGCTTCGGTCTAGTAAATGATAATTAAGCACAAGTTCTAAAGCTTCTAAATTACCGGCTCACTCTCATATAATTTTCAACCAATACCATTGCTCTAGAAAAGGAGACAAATTACAAATACACAGCCGTAACGACGGATGAGACACTTGCAATTACCTTCAAACCTTAACTCGAACAAGCTAAAGGCATCAATTATCTTAGGTACCAAAGGTTGGTACCCTAATATATTCTAAGTCTTAAAATTCTCTCAATTTAATGGATTGGTTTTGTGCTAGTTATAGTGTTAATTTGGTTGGATTTGCCTTACTAAGAGCATTTTTATATTGAAAGTATTAATTTTAAGATTTTTGAGATTTGCATCGAAAAAAATTATTTTTATTTTGGCAGGGCAAACGTGGAGGGACATGATTAATTTTTCTTATTTGGCTCCCCTCCACACTTAAGTTAAACATTGCCCTCAATGTGATAACTGATAACTAGAAAATAGGGAAAATTAAGGGAAAACTGTACTTTCCAGGGCATAGAGAAAGGTAGCTTGCATGAAAGCTATCCTTGAGCATACTCTATAATTTTCCAGATCTGAGCTATAATGCCTGCATAAAATTAACACACAAAAGCAAACAAAAAGAAAATATTTTTGGTTTTTTTAGAGAAAATAAATAAAATGAGTGGAGTTATATGGAGGAGGGACTCCTCCACACTTAAGTAAAGCACAGGTTGCCTCCCGAGAACCACTTAATTTTTAAGAGAGTCGTTAGCTAGACTTCTGCTTCTAGAGTTCATTCTTTTAAAAAGAAGGGAATGACTGCTTCTCTTTGGTCATTATAATCTTCTTCTTCATGATATAGCTTGAGTCGGTAGCCGTTAACAATAAACTTTTTTCCATCTTTTTCATATAGTTCTACATATCCGGATGAATATTGATGTTTTACTACGTATGGTCCTAGCCAGCGAGATCTGAGCTATAACACCCCAAAATTTTAGGTCATGATACGACTTCGAGTTTTCATTAATTAACTAGTTTCTTCTATTATTTTAACTTGTTTCGCGTAACTATGTATCTAAACTGCGTTGGTTAAATCGCGTATGCATCAAAAATTCAACGTTTAGCTAGAAACGTAATCTAAACTCATTACGACCTTACACGATCCCTTCATATTTTTCATTTAATTCATTTTCACAAAAAAGTTAAGTTACTTGGTTACATTCATTAATAGTATCCAAGTAAGAACCCATTAAAAACAATCTACACCAAAACTTTAACTTCAATAATTTAGGAAGCTAGATAAAGCAAAAATAAAAACCCATGTATCCCTACAATCTAGCATGAAGGCCGACATATTTTTCTCCCATACATACATGTATCCACCTTTAAATTTTATTAGATAAGCACAAGTATTACTATCCCCTCTTTATCCTCCTTAAACCACCGGTTAAAAGCCCACACCCATTCTCTCCTTAACCCATAAACTCTCGTGAATATATCAACTGCTTTTCTCATTGGTTTTGCTCCCACGTCTTATACAGTTTCTACCTTTTAGATGTTATACATTGATCGATTGAAACCCAAGAAATCCTTTACCCCATTTGAATTAACAATAGAATGTGACTCAAGAGTGAGATACTATGCATGCCTTGCTATGTGAGTATAAAAGGGCTTGCATACTCCTTGCAAATAATAGGCGACATAGAAGATATAATCCTATCCGATTCACACTTCATTATCCCTCTTTAGGTTCTTGTTCTCTTGATCTCGACGCATACACAACACATAAACAAACCCGCACCCTTTCGTACCTTCATCATATACAAAAACCCTAACCCTAACTAGTCCCTTTTTGACCATCAAACAAACAAGCAGGAATAGGAGTTTGGAGCTTGAGTGTTCAGCAAGAAGTGGGTGAAAGCTCGTGGTTAGGCTGTGGATTACGAAGTGGGTTGAGTCGTAGGGTTTACGTTGGTTTGAAATTAGGGTTTTTCGTGTGGGTTCAAGCCGATAACCAAATTTTCCTCAACTCTTGTGAGTCCTACGTTCTT